>CM049598.1:13094073-13372492 GCA_026979955.1 Megalurothrips usitatus | reverse complement strand
GCAGACAGGAAAACTGAGAGGTCGCATTAGTTCTGGACCGTCCCTGCGTGTTCTCGATAAAAAGCCTCAAAGACTTGAGGCTGTCTTTGGCTTCACAAACCTCCTCTCGGCAACCTATTTCATGTTGTATCCCTAATGAGCGCGCAGTAAGGTGATGATTGGTAAGAACACTTCCCATGGTTAACACAAACTGTGCGAAAAAAAGTGCTGTCAATGATAAACTAAGTACAAATTGAGGAAGAGCTTTCGTACATGCATGTTTGTTTACATGAAAACCATTTTCACGTACGCTTTTCTCCTGGCAGCGGGCTCTGCCCATAATGACTCATAAGACAGCTTTCGAGATGAAACCCTGTTGCGCGGCTACTCACAGGGCGTAAGTTACGTAAGCTTAAATGTTACACAAATAGGTTTTATTTTAAATCTTCCCTCTGTCCTCATAGACGCGACCACAGCCATTTCCAACAGTCGCCAAATATGGGGCAAACACATACCCGTATTGGAGTACCCTCATTCCTGACTTTCGTGGAGCCTTCTCTCTTCCTGCCCCAGTTCTGTGGCGCCACCTCTCAGCGCGGAACTGAAATGCGGCCGCGCGAGCGCGGCTACAATGACACCCCCCAGTGGGAGGATAAAAAATTCCAGCGCCTACAGCACTGAGTGGCCCTCGTTAACTGAAAAACGAATTTATTCTAAAAATAGTATTACGAAATGACTTGGAATTGGAACCTACGACGCGCTGTATGCCGACTCGACCTCTCAGACCGCGCGTCCACGTCGACATAGTTAACGAGCCTCGCGCGAACGACTATTACAAGCCCTGGCACACCGCGGCCGCGGGGAGCCGGCCAGAGCGCACAGCACGGCTAGCCAAGTTGAGAACAATACGTCTGGGCAATAAAGGGTCAAACAGCCATTTGAAAAATATTTATATGTAGTTTAATTAGGACCGTGAAATGTGTCTCGATTTTATGCAAAATGTGCATGCAAACAACATACCTAATTTTGTATTTTTAAATTAACTAGGGCGATAAATAATATTTAATTTTGAAGTTGGCTGTATTGGAGTACTGATCTTCCCCTTCTTGCCTCACTTTTGTGGCGCCTTCTCTCTTATCCTGACCCAGTTGTGTGGTGCCAGCTCTCGGCGCGGAACTGAAATGCGGCCGCGCTCGCAGCTACAATGACACCCCTAGTGGGAGAATAAAAAAGTGGAATAGTCGATGCAAAGGGGTCCTCGCTCCGCTCGGGCCAAAAATTATCTTAGAAACCGCGTGAGCTGCGGTGCCCCTGAGGGGAGGTTGACTCTGGTATGATGCAAGAAAGATGTGGTCCAAATCTGAGCTTTCTAGGGCTAAACGTTCTCGAGAAATCGCGCGGACACACAAAGGGACAAAACATTTTTGACCCAGTCGGTCCAGGGCTTCGCTAAGCTCAGCCAATAAGATTCATTCGTTCGTAAGCGTAAGGTCACGACCACAGATGCGTCCGCGCCGAACGAGCGACGCCTGCCGAGCGTCGTATTGACTGCCTGACCCTGTAGAGGCTCGCAAGCCGAGTGACAGCCACCGGCAGCCAATGAGTGTACTGTACGCCAGGCGTGCAGTGGCGGAATAGGGTTGTTCGTGAGTCGATGTTGACTCCGGTATGATGCGAGAGGGATGTAAGCATTACTTGAGCATTTTGCGAGTATCCGAGGGGTTAATAACTCCGGGTGTACACACGATTACCAAGTGTGAGTAAAGATTTGGTAGAATTGCTCTTAAACCTTAAACATTTCTTACATTTATTGTGCCTGTTTTGTTGTCAAATGTATCCAGACGATAAATGTATGATCTAAAGCAGACACTGAACGCTGTCACGAGCTATGGCGGCGGCAGTTCAACAGGCGAGGATCCAAATTAAGAATGTCCACACATGCTGTGATTGGTGGTTTGCAGCAAAAATCATCACACTGCTGTTCACCGGGACCGCACGCTGCAGAAAAACAGAAAAGAATATGAAGAAAACAAATAGGCGAGCAATGCACACGGTCTCTATTGAAGAACAGAGAAAATAGTTGGGCTGGGAACAAATTGTGCTGCGTGCGCGGCCCCCCCGCAGCACCGAATCGGGAAACAATCGAACACTTTTTGACAAGTGTTATTTAGGTATTACATGGTAGGCGTACGCCAGACCTCGTCGTGGCGTAACGGGCCTCGCTTATCGCGAATCACTGCTCCACGCCTGGCACACGCCTACCTTGGCCTGCCGGCGGCTGTCACCTGACAAGTAGGACCCTGCGGGACCAGTCAGTAGGACGCACTGCGGGCGCCACTCTTTCCGCACGGTCGCAACCGCGCTCACTTTCCGAACGTATAATCGCCCTTTCGTTATCAATACCACTCAACCAGCCCTAACCGACCCTCACCTGTCTAAGCCTAGCTTACCCAGGCCCCCACTAACCTAACGGAACCGAGCGTAACCCACTCGAGTCACTGATCCGCCCCTCCAAGCAGGCGCATGGTGCATACTGACCTCACCCAACCGGCGGATTTTAAATTTTAGACCACTAGTTTTATTATCCTAGAAACCGCTTGAGCTGCGGTGCCCCTCAGGGAAGGTTGACTCTGGTATAATGCAAGAGAGATGTGGTCCAAATTTGAGCTTTCTAGGTCTAACCGTCCTCGACAAATCGCGCAAACAAGCAGACAGACAAACGGACAAAACATTTTTGTAGCCGGGTAAGGGCTTCGCTATTGCTTAGCCAAAATGGTGTTCATATCTATCCCGCATTAATATGTTTCGTTAACATTTGAATATCTTGCTTGCGCAGCGTCGTTTTATTGATAGAGCGGGTCAAAAAGCATTGCAGAAATGTCTGATTTAAAATAATTTGAGGAAAAAGGGGATTTCTCCAGCAATAACGGTAGTGAACGTTGACACACACTGTTAAAACTCAGCTATAAAGAACGATGAAAAATTTACTTTTTTAAAAATCAATCAACGTTTACTTATAATTTAACAGAAATATTTACAGGACAGTTCTTGTTTTCCAAGCCCGTCCCGACACGTTCCTGTAGAAACTGAGAGGAGCCGGGCTTATGGTCTGATGCAGACCGCTCGTTCGTCTGTGCGCCGACTTGTCGTTCACAAGGAAACATTAAATTTGGAGGAGACTTCTTACATGACGTATGTAAACGTGCGGTGGTAACAATTTCAAATTTTGTCGCGTTTCTGTTTTATGGGAATTGTTTGATTTGTCAGGTTACGGTTGGCCGTTGCGTGTGGTGCGCCTTCAAGGCGCACTCCGTGGCGAGTTCGGATGGGCCGAGGTCAGCGATTTTAATCGTTTCATAAATATGTGCCACTGACCAAATCCATAGTGACTACCGAGGTTGTTCAGTGTAATAGTTTGGCCTCAACTTAATCTGCTACAGTCGGACCTTGTTTTTGTCGTATCTTTAGAAGTCATCCCCGCCACCTCGGGCCGCCCGGATAAAACGAAGTTCTATACGATCGTAGAATCGTATACAGGTGTATAAGAGATCGTATAAGAATGTATACGATTTGTACAGGAAATGTCTACCACTGATACAATTCTCAAACAGTCATATACATGTCCTATACAGTGCAGCTCGCTTGAACTCCTCGATAAAATACCCTCCTGCCCGGGCGAATTAAGCTTCTGTAATGACCCTTGCGTTGCGAGCCTGGAGTGTTTGGCGGGGAGGGGAGAATGGCCGGCGAGCTGGCAGTATGAGAGAGAGCCAGGTAGGTAATATAGTGGCAGCTTCTGAACACCAAAAACACTGCCAAGCTCAGGCGCGTACGGGTCATCTGTCGGCATTCCATGTGCACGTTTGGTGGTACGATACCCCGCGGTCTCTTTCGGATGCACGTTGCAGCTCAACGCCCCCCCCCCCCCCCCCCCTGGACAACAAGATTTGTCAACATCTCTCCGCCAAAACATAGCGCTAAGTCTGCGTCGCCCCCGTTTGGTTCGGCGGCTGTGGGTCCCGGCCGGTCAGCAGGCCCTGTATTTTCGGACCGTGTCGTCCCGCGGCAGAGTACCCTTGTGCCCAACGCAAGGCTCAACCGTACTTACGTCCTGGAGCTCCCCGGGATGCGGGACTGCTGCTGACAGCGAGGCAGACCGCCAACAGCAGTACCAGAACCTTGCAAGACATGCTGAGGAAGTCTGGCGTCGGCTGGACGCTCAGCTTCTTTTGTACCGAACTGTTTCTGACGATTGCGGCGTTGGCGCTGCATTCGTGTTATGTTATGCCGACAAACAGACGTATCGGTCGTAGCCCCTGAGGATAACGCCTCCACCGATCTCAGTCGTTCGTGAGATGACGATATGTCCGTACTTATTTGCTAATCTCGGCTTGTTATTATGAGTTGTCATTAGCACATTGTCAAACCGGTTGCGTTTACGGTCGGCCTTGCGCCTGCACCCACAGTGTGGCAGCGGTCGAAACCAAACGTATTAATTTTCTTTCCGTCTAAATCGTTAAGGGGCCATTGAGAACTGTACGGTCGGTTTTCGGACAATTTTCGCCCCCCCCCCCCTCACCTCACACATGTGTTGACGTCGTTGACATTCCCCAGATCATGTGAACGGAAATTGTATCTCGATTCGCGTATGAGCATACATCACGCTTTGTGGCTGGCTCTGTGGGGCACAGCGCATCCACCCATGTCGCAACTTCTCACTGAACGCCGACTCGAACGTCGCACGCACGCGCCGCGATGTGAGGCCCAGCGACCCGGTAGGCCACCCCTTAGCCTCGGCCGCCGCGCTGTGAAGCTTCTGGTTTCCGCGTGCGCTGTGCCGTGTTGCTACCCAAGCTCGCCCATGCCTCGGATGCGAGGCTGGAGCCTCTGTGTGTGTGCCGAGGTGTCGCCTACCAACTATTGACACGCTCCGGTGACATTATTGTATTTTTCCTATAGGGAAAGCGGTCGCTCAACAGCGAAGTGCCCTGTGCGCCTCTGCCCGGCGAGCAATAAGTGGTACGGATACAACTTGCTTCCGAGGCGCGTGTGGCTGCTCCATTTTACTACTTTCGTTCACTACTTTCGAAGATCGAATGAAAAATCGAAGACATTCCGTCATTTTGGCCGACCTCTCGTACTATTCAATGCAATATTCATTGTACAATGACCATCTCACGCGACCTTTGCTGTCTGAAGCCTTAACGGAATGAATCATCAATGTAGTGAGGAAGCCAGAACCTCGCCGACAACGTGCTTCGATTTTTAAAATAGAGTGGATTAGTCTGCTCTGAGGGCCAAGATGGAGCAGCGCGTCGAGTATCTACCTGCGTTTCTACGACACTGGCTGCAAGCTCTCAACAGTCCGACGGCGGCGTTTTCATGGCACCGCAACCTTTACGCATCAAGAGTTTGTCTAATTTATTCTTAGAGGATGGCAGGGTGATGTTGAGCCTTACAACTCTCTCAAAAAGCTGTGTTTGAACAATGAATTCGTCCGCATGGATGTAAAAAATGCTTGGATCAAGCATCCGTATTCAACGTTACGCTTTGTATCTTGCATCCTGAAGCAAGCATATGGGCCATTCTTGGGGATAACTTTATGTTTCAAACACATTTTTTAAGAGTAAATGGTATACACCAGGGACGTAGGAAGGAATTTTGCTCATGGGCGGCACTCATCCCCCCCCCCCCCCCCCCATCTTTTTTTGAGGTTGCGGGTGGGGGCATTAGAATTTCAAACTGTAATGTTTTGTGCACCCAGAAAAGCCCGTTCTTGTCTTATCGTTCTTGGAGTTTTAAGTGCGAAAATACTGCAAATGCGGAATTTACGTGAATTTGGTTGATTTTAGCACTTTTAGCCGATATCTCATAAACCGCCAGAGATACGGCCTTAATATTAAAATTTTAGCTCTTAAGGGCGCTACTTTCTCCAAAATCACTTCGGAATTTTTTTTTCGTTTTTTTTTTTTTGGAAATGATGATTTTCTATGCCGTTGAGGGCCATTTAGGCCCCTTGCGCCACCAGTGAGAGTTGTCCGATCGATCTGAAATTTTTGCCAGTCATGTTTTATGGGCATCGGAACCGGGATTCCGAGTGCTCCCACTCACATTTTTAACTTTTTGCAAAAATGAAACGGTCTACTCCCCCACCCACCCCTTTCCTACGCCCCTGTTTACGTGCGCAGCGACCGCAGCAGGGCGCTGTGGCTGACCGATTGGCCCTGTAGGGTCCCACTCAACAGGTTACAGCCGCCGGCCGACCAAGGTAGGCTCGCCAGCCGTAGGGTGGTGGAACAGACGCTGTTCGCGCCGAATTTACAGGTCAAAATTGATGGTCTCAGATTGTTGTTTTGATTGTTTGTTTTGTTGTCTGAGACCCGAGTTCTAGTGCGCATTAGGCCGTTTACGAAATCTCACATTAAACGTAAATGTACTTTTTTTTGTACATTGTAATGTACTGATCTGAGCATACATTAAAATGTACAATATTGTACATTTCAATGTACAAGATTATATATTACAATGCACAATACTTGTGCATTTTCTTTACCGAACGTTTATTGTGCATTACATTGTACACTTTGAAAAATCTTGCAATGTACAATTACAATGTACAAATTTATACATTTTTAATGTTCGATATTGTATATTATAATGCATTCTCAGATCTGCACATTACAATGTACAGAATTGTACATTGACATTGATTGTACATTGACGCTGCGCCGTCCCACGGTGCGCGGCAGTCCAGATGCGTGCCGATACCCGAACGAACACTGAAATTCGTATTGAGGGTGTCTAGAGGGTGTCTCCTGCAAATACACTATCGAGACACACAGAGCAACCAAACTCACTATCACATTGACATTCATATTCACAAACAAGCTAAATTCACATAGGACTTCGCATTCGCAATAATCCAAAATTCCCTGTCAAATACGCAACCCAAGAAAATAAAGGGGGTGGGCTCGGTTGGTCTAATGGTAGTTCACCTAAAATATTTTAAAATTAATTCCGTACATTTTAAAATGTTTTAGAAGTAATTTTCCCGAGTTGGCCGAAATTTTCAGAATTGATGTCTCGTCCGCGTCTCGACGACGTCTTTTCGGCGTCTTGGTCGCTGACGTCTGTACGGCTACTTGGCGACGCCCCATCTGCCTGCCAAGCGCGAACGAAATCGGGGGATACTTTATGGGGGGAAAATTTAAGAATCTAGATGCGCCCTATGGAAGGGGGTGGGAGGCAGGTGTGCAAATAATCGTACGGAAGGGTGTCTCAGATCTTAGACTTCGGCCTGCAGCGCTACCCGGACCGCCGCGCACCGCAGCCGCGGGACGGCGCAGCGCGGCGGTATCTGGAAGCGTGTCGTGGCGGGGCGTGGCTGGACCTCCACTTTGGGCCCCTCCTGACGCCAAACGGGTAGAGAAGTACACGGCCTAATGCCTACAAGAACTCGGGTCTGAGACCATTAAAACAGCAATCTGAGACCATCAACTTTGACCTGTAAGTTCGGCGCGAACAGCGTCTACAGTGATTCGCGATGAGCGAAGCCTCGTTACGCCACGACGCGGTCTGGCCTACGCCTACCTTGTTTTTTAATCGGATTTTGCGACACGTGACTTTTTCTGTATCAAAACCAAACTCTTTTCTCAATGAAATGGTGGGCGGGAGGTAATGGCAGGATGTGCGCCGGCAGGTCGGGTTAAGCTCCCTCCACCCTTCTCCCCCTTTCTGAAAACGTCCCGGTGACCATGTCACTTTGTGACAAATGGTCCCCCAGGCCAGGGGATTCATAGCCTGACTGCTAACCTGGCTGAAACGCGTGCTTGAGACTGCACCCATGTCACGGTTGGCAGCTAACGTGGGGACGGCACCAAGCGTAAGTCTCGGATCATGATTTAACTTAAATGTTAAGTCCACCATAGTATACTCCAAATGCCTAAGGACGATTTTGTCCTTAAGCTGGGGCCAGATTTGAGCACATATAAATCTGGAGACAGTATCTTATTGGCTAAGCGATAGCGAAGCCCTCACCCGACTAGGCTAAAAATGTTTTGTCTGTTGGTCCGCGCGATTTCTCGAGAACGGTTAGACGTAGAAAGCTAAAACTGGGCCACATCTTTCTTTCATCAAACCAGAGTCAACCTCCTCTTAGGGGCACCGCAGTCCAAGCGGTTTCTAAGATAATTTTAACAAGTAGTCCAAAATTTAAAATCCGACGGTTGGGTGAGGTCAGTATGCGCCATGCGCCCGTCAGGGAGGGGCGGATCATTGACTCGAGTGGGTTACGCTCTGTTAGGTTAGGGGGGGCCTGGGTGTCTTAGGCTCGGGCAGGTAAGGGTAGGTTAGGATTTGTTGTGTGGCATTGATGACGAAAGGGCGATGCAAGATACGTTCGAAAGTGAGAGCATGAGCGCGGTTGCGACCGTGCGGAAAGAGTGACGCCCGCAGGGTGTCCTACTGAATGATTGGGACCGTTGGGTTCTACTCGTCAGGTGGCGGTCGCCGCCAGGCCAAGGTGGGCGTGCGCCAGACGTGGAGTGGCGGAACAGTGATTCGCGATGAGCGAAGCCTGTTACGCCACGACCTTGTCTGCTTTGGAACGAATTTGTACTTTACGGATGCAAAATTGTCTCTAGATTTAGATGTTCTCAAATCTGGCTCCAGCGCAAGGACGAAATTGTCCTTACACGGGACCTAAACGCTGAAACTCCAGCGGTTTTCTAGATATCGGCGTATTTTGTGAAAGAATCAAACCGGAGTCATTTCTATGGGGTCTTCTCTCATTCATACATTCCCGCACTGTTGTTCTTAGAGCCTCTACGCGGTGTATGCTGCATCTGCAACGCTATCCACGGCAGAAATACTAAGGTCTGCTTCGGCGGCAGAAACACCATATCACCTGCGGATCGTGCTGCTCGCTGTCTCTGGCAGCGGCTTGTTGTGCATCCAGCGGCAGGATAACATTCGGCGAACACTGCGGCTCCTTGCCGACTTATCCAGACAGATTGTCCCCATGTCTGGCGAGCCCGGACAAGTACGTAAGAAAGTCGCCAAATTCGGAGGTCGCATCTCTGGTGGGCCGATCCCACTTTCTTCCCTTTTATTTTCGATGTAATTGGTGGACACATTAGGGACATTTTTTTTATCAGCCACCAGCATAATTTAAAAATTCCAGAGCTGACAGGCCTTCGTGGACATTAAACCCAATTTCATGAACGTAAAAATCAGAAAAGATTCGTTATTTGAACCCGGTGATTCGACACTTAAGACCGCGCGGCCACACCCTCATTGTGGGGCAAGCTCGCGCGAACGGCTGTCACAAGCTCCGGCCGCGATCCACGGGCCACGGGGTGCCGAACTGGAAAGCCAAGGCAACAATCACAGAGTATTAAAATTTATTTAAACGAGATTTAAAGGTGACGGACCACCTTGGTAATGCATTGATGTAAATCACAAGTTTTCAATTTTCTGAGTCATGCACATTCTGATATTTTAACCGACGTCACACCACATTTGGCTCTCACAAGCCAATGCCATAGCGCGCGGGGCCTGGTAGGCCCGCCAACATGCGAGCAATGGTTATAGAAGGGAATGCAGAGGGGAGAAACCGGTGCGTTTTTGGACGATATATCACTAGTGAAATGCAAACATTTAGGAGCTGAGCTGCATGCCTGTCGGCAAGGAAAATTCTGACGAGGCTAACATACCCAGCGCATACAACCTCCTGTGCCCCGCTTTAAAACCAAAGCTCCAGTTAAGTAAGCCAGGTTGACGCCCAGCAAAGATCTATGCCCACAAATTCTCTTAGCAGAAATCATTATTGGCTGATTGGCTGAGCGATAGCGAAGCCTTGGACCAACTGGGTCAAAAATGTTTTGTCTGCCTGCTTCTCCGCGCGATTTCTCGGGAACGGTTAGACGTAGAGATCTCAAATTTGGACCACATCTTTCTTGCATCATACCAGAGTCAACCTCCCATCAGGGGCACCGTAGCCAAAGCGGTTTCGAAGATAATTTACACAAGTGTTCTAAAATTTAAAATCCACCGGTTGGATGAGGTGAGTGTGCGACATGCGCCTGTCAGTGCGACATGCGCCTGTCAGGGAGGGGCGGATTAGTGACTTCAGCAGTTTTCCATCGGTTAGGTTAGTGGAGGCCTGGGTAAGTTAGGCTCAGGCAGGTGAGGGTAGGTGAGGACTGGTTGAGCGGCTTAGATAACGAAAAGGAAATGTAGGATACGTCCGGCTGCTAGAACATGAACGTAGCTCCGACCGGCTGGAAACAGCGACGCCCGCAGGGCGTCCTGCTGACCGATTGGCCCCGCAAGGTCTTAAGGCCGAATCACACTAGCGGTTGGCGGGGCGGTTGGCGTGTACGGGTGCACCCTCGGCCAATGGGAGCGCAGTGGCGGGCGGGTGCGGGCGCGGGTGACAGAATAGCCGTCCGGCTATTTTTTCATCCGCCACCCGCACCCGCAGCCAATCACGGAGCCCGGCAATGTCACGTGACTACCTTTGTGTCGTCTGCAATGTTTACGAGGGAATACCCACGGCGCTACGAAATCCATTGTTAGTTTACGGACGAGCAGACGATGTCACGGCCTTGTCGAAATACTAAAGACGCGTTCTTGCCCAAGGTAGAGGACGTTAATGCAAATGTAGGGGGTGGTGCCACGGAGCGGCAGCTACAACCGCACCGCGCAGTGTGATAGGCACAACCGACTCCCGCGCCCGACACCCGACTCGTCAGAAGACAGCCGGCGGCAGGCCAAGTTAGGTGTGCGCCAGGCATGGAGTGGCGGAAAAGTGATCCGCGGTGAGCGAAGGCTGTTGCGCCACGACGCGGTTTAGCGTGCCACTACTCTTATACACAAAAACGGCAGTCCACGGCCCGAATCCAAATCCCTATCCATCTATCGCCCACGCAAGATTTTTAAACCGCTACACCATTCTCCTGTCGTGCGTTTTAAATACCCAGGCCTGGGATGTCACATTATTAATAATCACGGCGACCTAATGCCAAAATATTGGTTTTTAAAATCATTGTTCACAAGAGCGCTTTCTGGAAGGATCTATTATATCATGAGTCTAAAAACTCTACACCCGTATCCATGACAATATTATGCCAAAATTTTGGCATAGCTACTCTTTCTCCTGTGTCCGCATCGCAGTATTTTCTATACACCACACCACTGTGTTACAGTATGGCATTTGATGGCAAATTACGGCATACTAAAGGATTTTGTGGCAGATATAGAATATTGCGGCTCACTGTGATGGGTTATGGGGCATTATGCCAAATTACGTCGAATTATGGCATACTATATTGTGGCATATATCGAAATTATGGCATGCTGTACATCTCAAACTTTCACTGCTTGAAGAGGACCCCATATCAAATTTGAGCAAAACTCGTCGTAAATAGTAGGAGATATGGGTTTTGCCCACGGAAATAGGCGTTTTAGACCACTGTGCGTCCCCGACCCCTGTAAAATACATCGTTTTGTTGGTATTTGCGTTCAGCAGCAATGCTCGATGACCACTCGATGTTTCCCTGTCCGACAGCGAAAATGTCTGTGCTAGCTACCATGATTGCAGGAAGCGATGCGTGTCGCGGCCAAGCGCTGTAGACGCGATGGCCTCGTGTACTCGGCCACCGCCTTCGTGAGCATTCTGGCCGGTTTCACCACTGATCTGCTGGCACCGCTCGAAGCAGCGACCGCGGCGGGCCGCAGTCTGGAGGCCGCACTGGGCTGGCCGCCGGCTCTCCCCGTGCTGCTTTCCCGCGCGTGCCTCTTTCTCTTCTATGTTGTTTGCTCCTTCCATCACTACACGACACTCCACCTTCTGCTGAACGTGACGACGGTCACCTACCAGCTGTTGAACCAGATCGGCCGCGGACTGGAGGTCAGCTACTGGACAGTGTATAGTTTTGATTAGCTAGTGAACTCCGAGGTGAAACGAGTACGTGTCGCCCCTTCACACAGCTTCCAATGGAGTCAAAATGCAGGTGATACTATGAGCGGCATGTGGGTAAAATCTTGTACATCACAATGAACAAATTTATACATTTTAATGTACAATATTGTATATCATAATGCATGCTCAGATCTGTACATCACAATGTACAAAATTGTACATTGACATTTAGTGTGCGCCTGGGCATACCTAAATATCTTTTCCACGCCAATTTGCTCAAAAAGGTAGCGAAGCTCATGATTTTTGAAAATGACATTTCAGTCAAGGGAGTGAACAGGTGACAAACTGAGGACAGGAGAACGATTTCGAGCCCGCGAGACTGAAATGGGGCACGTCACCGTCAGCGTGGGTTAGGGTGCTTAAAAAAAAATAATTTTTCGAGAGTACAAGATATTTAGGTCCGCCCAGGTCCCAAACGGCCCCACGCCAAATCTAAGCGCGTTTGGACTGCGTTTACCCGCTGCGCAAGGGCAAAAACGATTACGGCGCTCGGCGGGCTGCCTACCTCCGCCGACGGTGTATTCTGCCGGCAGGAACAAGTACACACAAAATCGACAATGCTTCCGCCGGGTTTTGCATAGCACGCTCAAATCGGCGCAGCGCGCGCGCCTCCGGCCCGGCGGAACTAAGGAGCCGGACCGCAGCGAACCGCGCCGAGCGCGCGCCTTTCAAAGCGGAGTACGGAGCAAGCGCCGCCGCCGCCGCCCTTGTTCCGGCCCTGGCGGCGAGGGTCCAGGTCCGCTTAGTGTTTAGAGGGTTTTACGTGATAGTCCATGGGTCCAAGTATGTAGGCAGCATAAAAGAAGCGTCCGGCAGCACCCCCCTCCCCCCTCCCCCCGCATTCCCCCTTCCCCTTTAAAATCGGATTATGCGTATTTTCGATATCTTGCCCGGTACCGGCGGTTGTCGGGGCACTCCAGGGCGGTGCTCTGGACCCCGGGGAACACACCCACCAAGTGGCGACGCGCTGCGCCCACTACCGCCGCCACGGGGGCGGCAAACGTGCTGGGCGGAGGTAGGCAGCCCGCCGAGCGCCGTAATCGTTTTTGCCCTTGCGCAGCGGGTAAACGCAGTCCAAACGCGCTCAGATTTGGCGTGGGGCCGTTTGGGACCTAGGCGGACCTAAATATCTTGTACTCTCGAAAAATTATTTTTTTTTGAACCACCCTAGCGTGGGTGTGCTCTGCCGCGCAAACCGAATTTTTCGAGTACCTGAGAACATACGTCAGCCCTGTTCTCGGCAACGAGTGAAATATTATTCGCAAGCTTTTTAGGGGTTTCAGTACCAAGTGTGGGCATGATCTCCACCAAATATGAATTTTTTTAAATATAGATATTTTCAGGACGACATTTTAAAGATTATTTTAATATTTGATCGAATTTTTTTCCAGGCGAACACCCCCTTGTCATACACTTTTTCGGTGCACCTTTTCACGTCATTTCAGAATCTGTTTCGTTTTTTGCGATAACTTGAAAACTTCCCGAGATATTTGGGTTTTTCTCCTAGCGTGCAACCCCCATTTTAGCAAAAAACCGCAATCAAAAATTTCCCATATCTTACGAACTAATTTTTTCTGAGCAAAACCGTTTGGCATGGCTATATTATGCACCTATTAGAACCGACCCACCAAATATAAACGAAATCGGTGACATCGAAGTTTTAAAGCCGGATGATCTTTGAAAATTTTACCAATGTTGGCTTTCGGATAGTCAATGATGTTAAAAAAAATACTATCCCACTTCGTGCGATACAGGTAGTCCGGGAGTGTACGGAATTGGATTCAAGTGTAGTTTAAATTAAATTTATATATGAGTTACATTTAAATTTGATTTATGTTTTATTAAAATTTTAGTCAAGTGAAATTTAATTTTCATTCAAATTGAGTTCAAAGTTGATCCTAATTTAGTTTTAATTTATTTACTTTTAATTTAAATTTGATTTAAATTTAACTTGAGTCTTCTTAATTTAAGGTATGAGAAATTCGTTTGGGCCTCGCAATAGTTTTGGCGTGGTTTCTAATTATTTCGAGTGAAAAGGCTAGTTTTAGAGTAGCCCGAAGGCAGCAGACCGCTCACATTCTCATGCGCGGGCCTAGCTCTCCTGCGAGGCGGTCGCACTGTTGTGGCAGTTGCGGCTGACTCCCTGACCCTTCGGTGTGGGTCGAGCCTTCTACAATGCTACCGGGCTTCGCCCTGTGAGGGTTGCGCCTCTTGCTGCGTTGTGCGTACTCTTGGATCCCCCGAAGCGGTTCCAGCACTAGAGTTGACGCTCTTGTAGCGCCGGCGCCGGCCTGCCCCGGCTCGGCACATTAACAATGAAGGCTGCTTCACAAAAAAGGAGGAAAGCATGCTTTCCTACGTAGAATGGAAAAGGATGGATGACGGAGACAGCCAGCTGACGAGCCGAACCAGGCTAGCTCCATCCCTTTCTGTCCAATGTGGGTGGAGTGAGAACGCTGAATTTCAAAACGTTTTTTTTATTTGGAGTTTGCGATGTTTTTCTAATGCGAAAACTTGACGGACGTCTTTGTGGGAATGATACGCACAATTCTGTAAGACAGTTTTTTGAAATTTTATGTCGTTCCGATTTTACCAAAAGAGTACTTGCTTCATAGAAAAAAAATACTGTCCCACTCTGTGAGACACTGGTAGGCCCGGAGTTTCGCACGGGTTTGGGTTGGTTACGTTACCGCCTATTGCGGATGCAGCCAGCTGACGAGCCGAGCGGGGGTAGCTCTGTCTCTTTCTTTTGCCATTGGATGGAGTGAGATAGCTGAATTTCAAATGTGTTTTTACGCTTCCTGTTACATTTTATAACTTTAAAAGTAGGTTTGCTGTACTTGCCCAGTCACCCTCGATAATTCTGTTAGACAGATTTTTGATTTTTTGCCTCGTTATCGATCTACAGCAATTGACCCTGTGGACCATAGATGCGCGTATAGTTGTGTCCCTTTCTTTCGCCATAAGAAGAAGTGAGATAGCCGACTTTTAAATCGATTTTTCGGCCACTTGAAAGCTTTTTCAAAGTGTAAAAACACGTCAGCGTGCCCTGCAAAAGTATCCTGCGTCGATGTGCACAGTTTCAGAAAATTCGTATAGAGGGCCATAAGGGCAATGCTTAAAAGAAAAAAAATGTCCAATCGGGTCAGACTATAAGGCAACTCCGTTTCACTTCGTGCCTAAAAAGTCTTGTTCGGGGTGAGACGATACGGCAACTCCGTTCCACTCCGTGCCTAATAATATATCAGCTGCTTCTTACATGCGGGAGCAAGCACCAAGGTATATACATATCTCGGAGCAGCATTTGTCGTTCCTAAAAGAGCGATGTCCCCAATTTCACCGCTCTCCAGGGCGACGCTTTCAATAGACGCCCTTTAAGCGCGATGTTTATGTACAGAGTGTCCCAGTCGAAAGTGGACAAACATTAGGATAAATTATGGACGAGCCGAGGCGAACAGTGCGAGCGGAGCCCGCCGGAATGTCTACCGATCAGGCCCGAGAGAAAACTTCGCATATCTCCGTTATTTGGCACTACCGACCTATAGTGTCCTACATCGATCAAATCAGTTCGGCTACCTCTATTTGCCGTCAGCGTTTGCACACTCCTGACTGTGACACCCTGTATAATACAAAATACAAATAACATTGCTTTGCAAAAAAGGATAGCCCAAAATGGACGCTCTTTCCTTAAAATTGGCAATTTCAATTTAATTAAAAAGTAAATTCGGCTATCATAAGGAAGATGACCGCATGTTAGAACGTTTTCTGGGTGGGCGTGATCTGAAACCAAACCGAAATCACATTTCGAAGTAGCAGAATCGCGAAAATTTCTGGTTCATTCCACGAGAAATATGAACGGAGAAAATCGACCATTGACCTAACCTAACCTCCACAAACAAGGCCCTAAACGGAGAACTCAATATCTCGACGGCTTCCACCCTTAAATTGCGGTAGCATAGACTCCTACACCCCATTATTAAAGCGTGAAATCCCAACTATCACTCTTACAGGCCACAAAATCCATGGAAACGAACGCGCCTGGCACTTTTTCGATGATTCCGGTGGCTGTGGTCAATATTCAAGCAATTTGCGTGGTAAATAATTCTGTTCGAAAACTGCCTTGTTATGAAAACCGCTTGCGGTGCTATGCGCCCCTGTAGTTTTCAGGTTCAAGCCGTCGAGATTTTGAGTTCTCCGTTTGGGGCATTGTTTGTAAAGGTTTGAACTGTAAAAAACCAGCTCGCGCACCACCCTACCTCTACTGAGATCGGCGACAGAGGGGCGCAAAGTGACAGCAAAAACATGACTGATTTTTCAGTTTTTTCGAGTTTATTACACTTTTACGGTGTCGATTTGAGTCGCGCCGGGTATTTTTGACACCCTTGAACCCCCTGCTACCCTTTGCGATCAGCTTTGAAAGTCTACGTCCCCAAATTCGAAAACTACCCCCACCCCCTCCAAATTAGGGGATGGTCGTAGTGGGACGAAACTCATGATTCAGCAGCCTTAATGGTCTATGAGTTCACGCCAACTGTAAAATTCACAATTTTCGCCCGTCACATGGCTTTTATTCGCGCCCTTCGCTGCGATTTTCGACATTGTCGCAGTGAAGGGGGTAGTTCCACCCCTTAGAGTAAATCAATAAAGTTGGCGTCCAGAGACCTCAAAGACGAACCTTTGGCACATGCTCACACAAAGTTTCAGCTCTCGAGGTCGACCAGCAACGAAATGGCGGACTCCGGAAAGAGTGGACCGCTAATTTTGGTCGCCAGTGTAGATTGTTGCCCATATAGAGCGACGTTAAAATATCACTCTGGCATCGAATTTAAGTGTCGCCCAAATTAGGCAACGAAAGTTTCTTGAATGTACAGTAGTTTACCCACCCGCACTTTGCGAATGGGTGTGAATGCGTTGACAGTGCGATGTCTGGGTTGCTGACGATACGTCCGAAAGAAGTGTTTCAAAAGTTTTACCTTGGCAGGTGGAGGGACCAACGGAGAGATGGTGTTCGGCACACCGCAGCGCCATCCGGGCGTGCTTGGCGTACGAAAGCATATTATTCAAATTAATGGCGTTGGTAATGTGCTCTGTGCTCGGGGTGCCCTTGTTTGGTACAGTTGATGTAAGTAGACGGTGTGGCGATGGTGTAGTCGATGTTAACATTTCAAATTCGTACACTCTAAATGTCTAAGGACAATTTTGTCCTGGAGCACATCTAAATCAAGGGACAATATCTCATCTACTTGAGAACAATTTTGTACTTCCTGGATGCAAAATTGACTCTGGATTTAGATGTGCTCAAATCTGGCCCCAGCTCAAGGACAAAATTGTCTTTAGACATTCAGAGTGTATACAAGGCTGAGTCTGCTACCCTCCTCCACCTGTGGCTGCCCTCCACGTGAGACCACCCAAAGGGGGTCAGGTAACCCCCCACCCCCACCCCCGTAACAAAGCTCAGGCAGGTAAGAGTAGGTTAGCACTTGTTCACTCGAAATGTCTATAGGACAATTTTGTCCAGTAAAATGTTACGTTTTTAAGCAAAACACGACATTGGGACAATTACGGAAAGGTGGGACAAATTTTTACATGCGTGGTGCAATTTGTCCCGTAATCTGTTACGTTATGTTTAAAAACGAAACATTTTATGGGCAACAAAATTGTTCCGTGATATTTAGTGTGTTCAGCGGCATTGGTAAGGATAATGTAAGAAACGTCCAGAGGCCAGAACATGAGCGTGGTTGCGACCGTGCGGAGAGCGTGACGCCCCCAGGGCGTCCTTCTGATAGTCCCCGCAGGGTGACAAGCCGCCGGCAGGCGAAGGTACGCGTGCGCCGGGCGTGGAGTGGCGGAACAGTAATTCGCAATGAGCGACGATACGCCCCGACGCGGTCTGGCGTACGCCTACCTTGTTTGATGTACTCCTATAAAGCTGGCATGTCCGAAGGATTTGACCTTTCTGTAACCGTAAAAAGGCCATTGGCTCTAGAGATGTTGATTTTTATTGAACGGAAAATAGTATGAATTGATTTGATGTTCCGGAAGCCAGAACATTCCATAGACTGGTGACGGGGCCAGTGTCGATCGGTGCCTTCTCGTTTGCACCGATTCTTGTGCTAACGCAACTTCTTTTCTAACCTAACCTGGCAAGAGGTCACCCTATCCTTAAACCGCTATGAAAGTCCGAAATACGGTTGTGCGTGTTGTTTCTCTGGATAAGGTGCAGTACATGCTCGCAGATCGTCCTCAACGGCCAGGACGCGGATCCCACCGCGTTCGTGTTGGCCCCCGTCGTGCTTGTGGTGTTCTGGCCGATGTGCGAGGTCGGCGATGTGCTGGCCGCCAGCCGGGAGTCGCTGGCCGGCAGCCTGTACCGCGGGCCCTGGCTGCAGGCGCCGGCCCGCCAGCGCCGGAACACGCTGCTGCTCATGGCGTGCGCCTCGGGCCGCGGCGGCCTGCTGCGCGCCAGGGCCGTCGGCACGCTGCGGCGGCGCTTCTTCTTTCAGACCATCCGCGCCTGGTTCAACTTCTTGCAGGCGCTCGTCAACGTTTTCTAACCGCGCGCTCTCACTGGAACCTAGGAAAGGTCAAAGATCCAATCGATATATAGCTTCTAGCCCGTCCCGACACGTTTCGGTAGAAAGGGACAGAAGCCGGGCTTACAGTCTGATGCCGACTGTTCGTTTGATGGAGGACGTACGTGCGCTGACTTATCGGTGACGGAGAAAGTCGAATTTCAAAGGATAAACTTCTTTTATGACGTAAAGAAAACCGGCAACAATTTCCAAATTTTGTCGCGTTTCTGTATAATAAGAATTCTTAGATTTGTTTGGTCAAGGTTGGCGTCTGCGTGTAGTGCGCCTGCATGCCGCAGGCTGTCGGGAGTAGGGACGGGCTGAGGGTAGCGATTTTAATCGTTACATTTGTACATGTGCCATGCGACACTTCCCGAGCGAGCGACTTGAGGCGTTGGCTGGAGGCCCCCTCAAAGGCTACCGGCTGGCCAATTGGCTGGCCAATTGGCTGGCCAATTGGCTGGCCAAGTCCCCCCTGTCAGAGAGACGGGGCAGCTTGTTTTTTTTTCCCCCAATATTCTGATACTTCAACTTTTTTGCCATATCCAAACTCAACGTAAAATAATTGTTTTAGAATTTTAGAATTGTACAAGTTTTCTTTAGCAAATGCTCAAGTGAAACATGTAACTGCAAAAGGATTCATTTACTCGCAAAACGACCACAACTGACAAGCGACTGAGACGATGGGTTGACATCTCCGAGTGTACACACGATTACCAAGTGATGGTGATTACTGGTGTTAAGTGAAGGTGCACCCAGAGAACGCCGTTCTTGAATAAAGCCAAATCGACTTGAAACAAGAAAAAAACGGACATGAATGATCCTAGTCTTTTCTAGACTAGAATTAAGAAAATCTCGGATTTTAAGAAGTTTGACTTCATTTTGGAGTCTTGAAGTAATTCTAGAGAAGAGTTTAACTAAGAAAATAAATTCCTTGATATGCCGTGCTTGAAACAAGATCTTTTTCTGGGCGCCTTGAAAGGAAACCCTGGACATGGCTCACCGCGCCCTCTGATTGGCTTTTTCAAACACTCCGACTCAGCCACGAATGAAGTGCCTCAAATGCCCGCTCAGCGCCGCCCACATGCCGGTGTGGCTCAGTGGCTCCGTGCCTGAAGGCTGGATACGATGTCGGGTCTGGTCGGGGGTTCGATTCCCGTCTGGGGCGCAACCAGTTGTCCTATGCTCGACATCACCGGATGCTGATTCATTGTTTGACGAAGTTGGAAATGGACTGTAGTAAATGAAGACTGTAGGAAAGACGGAGTCACTTTTTATCGTAGCATCAGTATATAATGTTTGTTCTGATTTTATATTTAAGTGCAAGTGTACAATAAACCGAAAATGAACCCGAAAACAAACCGAAAATATCCGTCAGATCTCAACGAATGTGTCATGCCTAGCACGAAATGGACCCCTCTGCATCGAACAAAGACAGTCCGGAAGCTGTACGACAAACGGATCAAAAGTAAGATTTGACACTAAGATTTTTTTTTAATTTTCGAAAAAAAAACATTACTAACAAAATTAAAACATCGAAAATTGCAGTTAGAGGGCACAAAATTTGGAATTAGAGCTTTCTCAACGTCGACATTCAAATAAACTTCACTCCCTTAAAATCGTACATGGCGACTTGCTACGGTGGCCTGTAGAAAATCGTTTTCGGTGTGTATCTCCGAAGTTAGGGCGATACCCAGAAAAATCCGAGCTCATAGCGAGAATATACTTTTCATGAGCTTCAAGAATATATGTAAACTTTTGGTGTTCTCGGTTTGGGTGTACAAACGAGTTAAGCAGGTTGAAACATATATTTTTTGCCCTTTTTCGCTTGTTTTTGACTATTTCCCCTCTTCTCTTCACTCCAATTGTCAATCCGGTAGCACCGTCGGATTCCATACAGTTTTTTTTTCTTTGACAAAACTTTGCGATATCTTTTCTCGGCAACTACATACTTGAGGCAGGCATCTAAAAATTTCCACATAAGAGTTTCTCCCCAAGGCCTGCCTAAAAAAAAAATCATCAAAATCCGAGATGGTGACCTACTAAAGTGTCTGGCTCGGCGTGGAACGCCATAGGCCGGATGTCGGGAAGAATTCAAAAATCACAGGGGAAACCGCAGCAAACAGTATCTCCGCCGCGGGCGTCGGCCACGTGCTGACTGAAAAATTTGCGAGCCTTGGCTCTCGCTGACGATGTGTCACGACCACTTGGTAGGGTCACACGGTACAAGTCGCCGCCGCGCGGCCTTAAACAGGCGTGTCCGGGCCGCACGAAGAAGCTCCGCGGCGAGCTGACCCTACCAAATGGTCGTGACACATCGGCAAAGGCGAAGGCTCGCAAATTTTTCAGTCGGCTCGTGGCCGACGCCCCCCCCCCTCCCCAATACTGGATTTACCGAGATGGTAAGAGTGTTCATTAAGGAGGAGGCGAGGGGGACTGAGCGAGGTAATCATCGAAACTTGCCGGCCTATGGCCCGACTCTCATGCCCGACTGTTCGGTAGCGCACAGAGTAGCATGGTAGCACGCCGAACGAGTAGTCTCAGGTTCGAACCCTGATGAGATGTTTGGTTTTTGTTTAGTATTGACAGATCCCTGATGAAAAAATGAAGTCCCTCTGAAGTCCACAACGCCAAATCCCTCCCGGGTCTCTTTGCGAAATCCCCAAAATGTATCTAGATGGTGCATTTTAGGGACAAGGGATTCCGGAATTCCTGAGCCCTTGAAATCCCTCCGAAGTACCTACAGGCGCTAAAATGGTCCCGCCTTAACCTGAGCAATCTGCGTTCGATTTTTGTCAACGACATAGCAGTAGAATGGCAATGAAACGCCCACAGCTACTACGTAGCACTAAAACTCACTGGAATGCATAAAATCACCCAAAATCTGAGAGAAAATGCTGAAATAGAAACTGGCGCCACGAGCAAGAGAGGGACCCGGAGGGACTTCGGAGGGACTTCAAACCTCATGTAATTCCCTTTTTGTCCCTATTTCAAAAAGGAACTTCGGAGGTACTATTTAGGACCCAAATGGGAACTTCATTTTTCATTAGGGATCCGCTCAAGTTGAACTAAGAACATTTGCGATTAATTCGATAGCAGGGAAGTCAAGGCAAAAGCTAAGCTAGATCTAAGAATGGCGTTCTCTGGGTGTGAGACCTCTAGCATGTTTCAGCAAAATCGAAGAGGGCCGACTGGATAGTCGCAATCCAAAATGGGACGAGTCAACTGCTTGTGCAGAGCTGACGGGAACGCCCCAGATTTGTTGAGGCCTGCGTTGGTGCTCCGCATCTAGTATTGAATCTCCGGTGGGTAGAATTTCCTTCTCCCGAAACCAGGTCCGCAGCGTGGGCGGTGCCAGTGCGGCGGAGCCGCCGATGCCGCCGAAGCGCGGTTGGCTTCCTCACATATACTATTATTCACGTTGTGAATCAAACTGCTGGTGTGACCCGCTGCTCTGCCCGGCTGCTTCATAATTTCTCCCTACACCCCGCCCTCTGCGACCGGGCCACCGCGGGGGTGGGGACGCGGCACCCGGGGGCACGGCGGTGGCAGGCACAGCACCGGGCACGGCGGGAGCGAACCCGACCTGTGCGACTACGCGGGACACGAGGGCTCCTCCCTGGGCTGCGCCACAGCTAGCGGCTGTTTAGTTGCGCCAGGAAGTCAAGGTGGGTCTGCTGCAACTGGCTGACGGCGCTTGACCTCACGACACAGATAGTTGTGCCTACGCGGCCTACCTTGACTGCGATGGGGTCTTTTGGGTCCATGTCGACGGGCAACGGACGTTTGGTGTTGCTGCTCAGTTCCACCACCCATGACCTATATAGTCCTCATATGATGGTTTTCTCCGCCAGTTCGAGGGGGGCCGTTTGGGAACACTCTAAAAAATTCAGTCGTTTAAAAACGAAGATTGTTTGATTAATTGAGAACTGAAGACCTTCGTTTTTAATCGAATATTTTTACGAAGATTTCTTCGTTTTATAACGAAAAACATGAGGAATTTGCAGGTCCCTTTCATAGTACAGAGGGCAAATAGCCTCAATTTTAGAGGACAATGCTGCGATATGTTTTCTTCATTTCACCCAAACTATGAGGAAGTCAATTAAGCCTATCAAACATGCCTGATGACTAGATATCAAACGTAAGAAAATTTCGTTATTTTACGAAGTTTCCTTGATTAATTTAGTTTCTTCAAAAAGTCGTCTGAAAACAATCCCTTACAGTGAACCGGTCGGAAGCGGGTTGTATAAGCTGGTGACTCTGTCGGCTGTAGGGTAAGAATTGATAACGAGATTTTTACAGCATTTGTTATTAGAGATATTTATGTAGAAGTCTGGCCGTGACCGTCCAAGATTCCGAGTTGAGGATGTGTTAAAGTGGTTCGGCCGCCAGGGGGCCTAGTCAAGTGTGGTCCTCTGGTATACTTCAATTTCGTATTTCCTAACACCGAAAAAATATAAAACCAATATGGCATAGTCAATTTTTGCATTTCTGATAGGGTACTTTGGTTTTAAGAATATATTTATATTATAATCAGATTAAAATAAAGTAGTTAAGTCGTGCGTTTGACTAGTTTTGGACCTGCCGCAAACCCAACAAAACTGATGCGTCTCATCCGAGACGTGGAAAATAAAATAACTTATACTTTTTAAAATGCGGTTTAAATATCTTTTGCGACGTAATGGAAATGTTTCGTTGTGTCCTAAGATCGGATGATCGTGTTCAACCAAAAATAAACACCGTCGTGCCACTCGCGTTCATCGTCCAGAGGTTGGCAGCGCGGCATACCGGTAGTACTCTGTCTCGGCGGCCGGCTGCCATTCCGTGTTTACATCTTGTTGAGGGTTCACGATAAAGGCTCAATGTCCCCGATTTCGAATTGTAATGCTGGGAACTGTTTGCTGTCGGCAATCGGGTTCGAACGGTCATAAGCATTCGCTGTCGCAGCTCGCGCGCGCCCGGCAGCCGTTTGAAGCGAGCCCGAGTGCGCGCGCCGAGCCGCTTCCGCCCCAACATGGCGGCGGGTCCCCCCTGGTAGCCTCCCGGCTCTGCATTGATTTCGATAACTCCAAATATCTCTTCTATTATATCAATGACCCCCAGCATCTTGTTATTCACGGATTCGCAATAGAACAACGCACCCGATGATATGTGTGTGCGCGATCTGTATCGTTTGAGTTTTGGAGGAAGTCGATTTATCTGCGACGGGACCCTGTTTTCCCATAAGAGCCCATGTAAAATTGGGTCATTTTTAAACGCCAATATCTCAAAAGTTAGTCCAATGACATGATATTTTGAAGACACCATTGTAAAAAACGCGATTTCGTGCTTCAATGAGCATACTTTTGAGGGTTTTCACCGTTATCACCTCTGGCGGACGAACTACCTTAAGACAGCAGATTATCATTTAAAAACCACTCTGATCTTCCATCTCATCGACCTATTGTCTCGGAAAGCACTCATCTACTTATGGCTACCCTCCTCGGTCCGGGAGGCGTATGTGTGATATCACTGTTGTGACGTCTTGTGAAGTCCGTACTGCGATGTCGCGTCTTATGACATTTGTCCGAATCATTTCAGTTATATCAGTAAGCCGTAAACCGACCCCGACCCACCCTTCTTCTGTGACATACGAGTTTCGACTTGACCGTTGTGACAGGCTGGTGTTAATCTGACCCTACATTTGTGACCTGTATATTCTGACTTAACGTTTTTTTTCTGATATATGTGTACCGACTTCACCATACCTGATGTTCGGACCTGACCTTGCTTTCGTACCCCACACGGTTTTTTTTTTAAACGCAATTTTAAAATGGCTGCACTGGAAATGGTTAAGGCTATTTGAGAACAACAGTAAATACTTTTCTTACATGGCAAGATCATCGATGATTCACATTTCTGAAATAACAAAACCATTCTAAAATAACTTTTTGGCAGATTTTAGCCATTCCAAAATGATATTTATCATTTTAAAATGACTAACCACTTTCATCGGACAATGGGTCAGCCATTTTCATTAGTTAGCAACACTTGCTGCTAATTAATGACTTTTTTTAACAGTGCAGGCGTACTGACCTGCGACTGCTGCCCATCAAATAACCTGAGCTGATATCAATGACTAGCGTCTGCGAATGGCAGGGTCGGCCGACTCTGGACGGCTTCGATGGCTGTAGCCTAACTTATGAGTCTCTCGTCTTCTTTGCTATGACTTTACATCAATTCCTCAGAGTGACATCTAAGTCACAATTCGTACGTCATCAAATGGACCTCGATGTATCATGCGATATAATGGTCACACAAACTTATCACAATACCAAATTACGTCAGGTAATAGGTATCTCGTCAGTAGTAATACCCCCCCCCCCCCCGGCCGTAATCGCCTTTCAGTACTAAGCCGGCTTAAACCCTCGGCTTAATCCGGCTTAGTACTAATCCCTTAACCCTTACTCTAATCCCTTAACCCGTTCGGTTAACCCTTTCACCGCATGCTGCTCATTCACAAAAGCAAAACTGGGTTGCCTACCTCCCAGGCGTCGTCGTGCGTGTCTCATGTGTTGCCCATCTCAAGTGGGTTGCGTACCTTCCAGGCGTCGGCCGGCGTGTCTCATGTATTGCCTACCTCCCAGGCGTCGTCATGCGTGTCTCATGTGTTGCCCATCTCAACTGAGTTGCCTACCTTCCAGGCGTCGTCCGGCGTGTCTGAGGTGCTGCCTATCTCTCAGGCGCCAAAGTGTTTTTTTTTTTTTGTGTGTGTCTTTCTAATCGTGAGTGGTGGGTATCTGGTTGCATACTTTCCAGGCGTTGATTTTATTAGGGGAACATTATTCAGGGGATTTTGCGTAAGGAATAAAAATGGTAGTATTTTTTAACAACTTTTATTATACATACTCAGCGGGTAATGACAAAAACGCATTAAAACAAAGTGAATCTGCGATATAAAAACTGTGATTTTTTCTTAAACTATGATCTCGCAGAAATTTTTTTAGATTTAGAATGGCATACTGCTCCTGGTAGGATAATAAAACATTTTCCATTTCAGCATTCCAAGTAACGGAACCTTGGTTATCGCTGAGACAAAGACAGAAGATCCCCGGCCAGGGCAATAATTAATAACTCTGCGTAATCAGCACGGAACACTTCGGTCGCTGCCTGAGCTCGATCAAAGTCTAACCATTGTCCTGCAACAGAAAAGAACCTTATTTGTGGTAAATTTGCTTAAAATTTTGTGCCCCCCCCCCCCCCCCTCCCCGTCTGGTTTAAAATAATTACCCCCCCCCCCCCTCCTCCTCAGTAAAGATTCTCAAAAGTCGTGTCCACAAGAAAAACAAACGCGGATGCAAGCATGTCTAGACCAGTGTTCCCGTCTTGTGGGGGGGGGGGGGGGGGGGGGGGGGGGGGCATGGCCCTGGCCGGGGATCTTCTGTCTTTGTCTCACTCATGCACCTTTTACAAGAAAGGAGAGCGGTAGGAGATTCCCCGGCCAGGGGAATGTATTCTGACGAGAGACGATGATCGAGAGGGATATTATCTCACTATTGTTAAATCTGGAAACGTATTACTTGAGGAGTTTATACCTTTCCCTGCCATTTCTATCAGCGATAACCAAGGTTCCGTTACTTGGAATGCTGAAATGGAAAATGTTTTATTATCCTACCAGGAGCAGTATGCCATTCTAAATCTAAAAAAATTTCTGCGAGATCATAGTTTAAGAAAAAATCACAGTTTTTATATCGCAGATTCACTTTGTTTTAATGCGTTTTTGTCATTACCCGCTGAGTATGTATAATAAAAGTTGTTAAAAAATACTACCATTTTTATTCCTTACGCAAAATCCCCTGAATAATGTTCCCCTAATAAAATCAACGCCTGGAAAGTATGCAACCAGATACCCACCACTCACGATTAGAAAGACACACACAAAAAAAAAACCACTTTGGCGCCTGAGAGATAGGCAGCACCTCAGACACGCCGGACGACGCCTGGAAGGTAGGCAACTCAGTTGAGATGGGCAACACATGAGACACGCATGACGACGCCTGGGAGGTAGGCAATACATGAGACACGCCGGCCGACGCCTGGAAGGTACGCAACCCACTTGAGATGGGCAACACATGAGACACGCACGACGACGCCTGGGAGGTAGGCAACCCAGTTTTGCTTTTGTGAATGAGCAGCATGCGGTGAAAGGGTTAACCGAACGGGTTAAGGGATTAGAGTAAGGGTTAAGGGATTAGTACTAAGCCGGATTAAGCCGAGGGTTTAAGCCGGCTTAGTACTGAAAGGCGATTACGGCCGGGGGGGGGGGGGGGGTATTACTACTGACGAGATACCTATTACCTGACGTAATTTGGTATTGTGATAAGTTTGTGTGACCATTATATCGCATGATACATCGAGGTCCATTTGATGACGTACGAATTGTGACTTAGATGTCACTCTGAGGAATTGATGTAAAGTCATAGCAAAGAAGACGAGAGACTCATAAGTTAGGCTACAGCCATCGAAGCCGTCCAGAGTCGGCCGACCCTGCCATTCGCAGACGCTAGTCATTGATATCAGCTCAGGTTATTTGATGGGCAGCAGTCGCAGGTCAGTACGCCTGCACTGTTAAAAAAAGTCATTAATTAGCAGCAAGTGTTGCTAACTAATGAAAATGGCTGACCCATTGTCCGATGAAAGTGGTTAGTCATTTTAAAATGATAAATATCATTTTGGAATGGCTAAAATCTGCCAAAAAGTTATTTTAGAATGGTTTTGTTATTTCAGAAATGTGAATCATCGATGATCTTGCCATGTAAGAAAAGTATTTACTGTTGTTCTCAAATAGCCTTAACCATTTCCAGTGCAGCCATTTTAAAATTGCTTTTTTTTTAAAAAAAACCGTGTGGGGTAGAAAAGCAAGGTCAGGTCCGAACATCAGGTATGGTGAAGTCGGTACACATATATCAGAAAAAAAACGTTAAGTCAGAATATACAGGTCACAAATGTAGGGTCAGATTAGCACCAGCCTGTCACAACGGGGGGTATTCCTACTGTTGTAAGTCACGAAATGAAGATCGGACTCCTTGTTCTTAGGAGCCATCAAGGAGTTCGTAACATTCGTCAAAAGGTTTATCGAGTCATCCTTAGATGCCATTGTTTGCGATTCCGAGCAGCCGTCTATTGTGAGCGCTCTTCCCATGGGAAAAGACTGCCCATGGGCAGCATTCTAATGGGCAGCCTCTTCCCATGAGCACGCTGCCCATGGGCAGACCCTTCCCATGGGCACGCTGCCCATGGGCAGACCCTTCCCATGGGCACGCTGCCCATGGGCAGACCCTTCCCATGGGCACGCTGCCCATGGGCAGACCCTTCCTATGGGCACGGTGCCCATGGGCAGCATTCCCATGGGCACCCACTTCCCATGGTGACTTTCCCATGGGAAGTGCCTTTCCCATGGGAAAACTACCACAATTACCCATGGGAAACACTGTGCCCATGGGAAACCCACCATGGGAATTTTACCGTGGGACATCCTCAACGCCCAAGCGGAATCTCAGATGGTCGCGGCCACATCCATACTTTCATGAAAGAATAGCTCTAGGATGCGACGCACGTTTTTGTGCGTAGTTACGCACATTTGTGTACTTGACTGTGCACAAAAAGCGTGCGTAAGCTTGCGCATGTTTAATTTTGTGCGTAGCTGCACCAAATTGTACGTGATGACGCAGATTCACTGTCAGATTCAATCTGGTGTCGGGCGCGAGGTCCCCCGCCGCGATGCCCCGACACGAGCATCGTCTCCAGTACGCGCCACACGCCCAGGGCACTGTATATGTTTTGGTCCACGCACAGCATGTCGACGGCTGCAGCCATTTCCTCTATTGCCGGAGCCCCTGGGGTCCCCGAGGGCCAGCACCGACTCGCACGCGGCGTGAGGGTAGGCCATCGCTTTGGCTCGGGCGCCGCGTGCTAATCTCCGGTGCTCCGCTTGCCCCGTGATGTGTCGTTACCCTCGACTCGTCCGCGCCAATGATAGCGCCCGATGCCGCTGTGTGCCGAGGCGCCCAGCTTATTTGCGTCCGTGAAGGTCCGGCATCCGGCGTCACACCAGGGATTTAAAGGCCTGTAACATTAACGGTAAAGATTCGGTAAGTTACCATTACTTTCGGTAGTATTACCCGATCTCGGAAAATGTGGTATTTTTGAGTAAATTTCCGCCTCTTAAAACTTCGGCTGTGTCGGTTGTTCCAAGTGACGAAAAGTGTACTTTTTCTCGTTACTAACAACGCTGCCAACTAAATTCACCCTCAATCACTTCCTAAAAGAGTAGTCTTGCAAGTTCAATCTCTTCGATAGATTTATTCAACTTTCAGCCGGCTAATAATAACATAACATTTTTACTACGCACCATACTTAGCACTTTGAAAAGTAAATAATCTCTTTCTGTTGAGGTTGATGGCTACACCCTCAAAGTTGTCTTGAAACAAGCATTTGTCCCCGAGAATGTCGATATGCTTGGGTCAAGCATACGAATTTAACGTAATACAGGCGTATGCTTGAATCGCGCATCCATATTTAGGGTGATGATTGAATCAAGCATACGCATTATTGTCGGAGACTTATTCGTTATTCAAGCATGCAGTTTCGAGGGTATAGTGTGAAGGTGTCCTCGGGAACATCGGTCCGTTGCCCGGCGTATCGGCGCACTGTGCCCAGCGCTTCCAGGCCTTCATGAAGGGACACCAGATCACAGGGCTCCTCTTCTTCGCCGTCTCTGCAAGTTGCGACTTGACTGTTAGGCTGGTCGGGGACAGCTCCAATGCCCTCAAAATGGTAAGCTTGAATCACGAATATGTCCCCGAGAATACCGCTTATGCTTGAATCAATCACCGCCCTAAATATGGATGCACGATTCAAGCATACGCCATCACGTTAAATGCGTATGCTTGACCCAAGCATTTCCACATTCTCGGGGACGAATTCTTGATTGAAGCCTACGATTTTGAGGGTGCAGAATATCCTCTGCCGTCAGAGGCGCGCATGTGAGTACATCGTCGTCAAGTGTCACATACTCCTCGAGAGAGGCCCCGGTGACGTCGAGCAATTTGACGACTGAGTCCCATCTGCGAGAAATGAAAGGACGAGTTATAAAGGGCATTCCCTGCGAGAAGGCACGCACGAAAACATTGTTAAGACTCACGTTTCTCTGGTTTCGTCGTCGAGTACCACGACGGTTTCTTCGTCGTCATCGGAGGCGACGGAGTCAGCGGCCTCTGGGTCCTCCGCTTCCACGTCTTCATCGCTGTTGTCCTGGATGCAGCGTTTGCTGAACCTGCCGCGGACTGGACCAGCAGAGGCGGTGGAGGCGGACGAGCCAGCTTCCGCAGCCCTTGCTGCAGAACCTGGGGTAGAAGCGGCGGAACCCCCTCTAGAAATCTGTTTGAATTTAGCATATTTGAGATTCTTGCTGTCAGTTTTTTGAATCAAGCTTGCGCATTTAGCTTGATGCTTGATTCCATCACTGTTCTTAATGCGAAAGCTTGATTTATGAAACTGACGGCGAGAAAATTTCAAGGAAAATGCTGCAACTGTTACGGTTTCTGAGATATAGGCATCAAATGCGCAAAAACTATTGTCTGTACGATTTTGCTCGATTATTGTGGATTCTGTAGACACATGAACATCACATTCGTCGGAACGTTATGTCACATCACATTCGTCGGAACGTGATGTCACATTCCTGGATTACCAGTGCAGCTGTAAATCTTTCTCATTATACCAAAAACACCGGTAACTTCCCAATTTTTCGTACTTTCGCCCGTTTGACCGGTATTTCCAAATCCCTACGCCGCCCTACGTCCAGAAAATTCTGGCCCAAGAGGATCGTAAAGTATGATAAAAATCGACCTAATTATCGTCGTTTGTCCTCCCTAATTCATTGCGTGCGAAATCCCACACTGCGTGCGAATTCTTACTAAATTGAGCATGGTATCATACACAATTATAGGTGTTGGAAAACGTGCACACTTAGTTATGTACAAAATTGACCCTGTAATTTAGCGGGAAGCCGCCGATAGTCATTCCCCTCGTTCATTTGCATGCTTTCACGTTTACGTTTTTTGTTTTGCCAAATTGATATTTCTCAGTGTAAAACTATGTGTTACGTGGATTCATTAGCCAATGACCACTTCACATAAACGAGACCTATCTGAAGCCTTCCCGAAATCATTAATAAACACATTGATGACGCCAGAACCTCGCCGACAATGTGCTTCGTTCTCTTTTTTCCATGAAATGGATCAGTCTGCTCCGAGCGCTAAATATGGAGCGGTCCGTCGAGTATCTACCTACGTTTCTACGATACTGGCTGCAGGCTCTCGACACTCCGACGACGGCGTTTTCATGGCACCGCGACCTTTACGCGTCAAGAGTGCGTCCAATCTTTTCTCAATCAGGCTGGCCTTAAAACAGTGTAAACAGTATGGGCGTGAATTTCGAATCACACCCCTGTTTTGGGGTCTTTTGTCACCTTAAGGGTGAGCAGGGTTGTGATTTGTGAAAACTAACCTTTTTTTGCGCGCTTAGAGGTGCGTTTTCGGGGAGGGGGGATGGTTTATTTCCCCTTAAGATGAGTTTCTTTTTAAAGCAACTCAAGGGGTGAGAAGTCCAGGAACTATATAGGGTGGCAGTACTCACACCACAGGAGGAACAGTTTTGACCCCTAGGGGGGGTGACTGAAAATACACTGTCGGGAGGTGTAACAGGGTGTAAAATCCTCATCCTTTTCAGTGAACCCTCAAAATTGTAGGCTTGAATCAAGAATTTGTCCCCGAAAATGTCGAAATGCTCGGGTCAAACATACGCATTTAACACAAGGTGTATGCTTGAATCGTGCATCCATATTTATGGTGATGATTGATTCAAGTATACGCGGTATTTTCGGGGACACATTTGTTATTCAAGGAGACAATTTTGAGGTTGTGGAATAAAGGGACTCCATGGGGTGCCAATTAAAGCCTTTGAGGGCGTACTTTTGCGAACTTGAGGGGTGTAAAATTTTCACCCTTCATAATGCTGGACTGTAGGAATGCGGTATGCGTCGCGTCGCTGCTATCGGTAAGTGCACTGCACCTAGAGCCGTCACTTCTTTGTGGCGAGTTAGCCGAGTGGTTGGGCCAGAGCGCTATGATGCGCGCATCGTGGGTTCGGTTCCTGGTCAACGACATCGCTTTCGGCGGCCTAAAGCTAATTCGTTGGGGCAGCCTTTAGGACCCGCACCACGTAAGAACAAATGTCATTAGATAGGCAGGCTAGAAGGGCAGAAGAGCTATGATTCCTACGTGACATATGCCTTCCCTGTAAGGGTGGAAGTAAGTATACACCCCCTATGAGTGTATTTTTAATTTCAAACCCCAAAATGTAGCAATTATAAGCTTAACACGGTAAAAATTAATCCTTTTCTTTTCCGAAGGATCCTCATGGGGGCACTACATGCACCATCCTTCCTAAGAATGGGTTTTCTTTTGCCGTGCACGTTGGATTTTACCTCCCAAAGAGTGCGTCGGTGTCAGCTACGCTGCACCATTTCTCGCTGTGAAGGTTGAGATTCCGTTGAGGTTCACCCCCCCTCAAAATTGTATGCTTGAATCAAGAATTTGTCCCGGAGAATGTCGAAATACTTGGGTCCAGCATACGCATTTCACACGATACAAGGTGTATGCTTGAACCGTACATACACATTTAGGGTAGTGATTGATTGAACCATATGCGGTATTCTCGGGGACACATTCGTGATTCAAGCATACAATTTTGAGGGTGCACTCCGAGGGGTGTGTTTTGTGTGCCGATAACGGAGGAAACAAGCACTGGTCTGGTTACTTCAATTTAAAAAAAAAAGTCCAGCACCTACAGCACTGAGTGGAGTGGCCCTCGTTAACCGAAAAATGAGTTTTAATGTTTACCCTGTAATTAAAAGTATTAAAATATTTGGTATTTGCCTACCACTTACTACCGACTCGGCCTCTCAGACCGCACGGCCACAGCGACATTGTTGATGCAAAGGGGTCTTCGCTTTGTTCAAACCTCCCCCCCCCCCCCCCCCCTCAAAAAAAAAAGGCCACAGTTACCTGTATTTCGAGAATCAACCAGCTGCGGCGTCTCTGATGTTAGTTTGACTCAGGTGTGACGCAAGGAGATTGCGGCCCGACTTTGAACCCTCTGCACACAAGGAAAAACAAAAAAAAAATGGGATGGCGGACTTGAGCCCGGCGAGTTTTGAGCCCCGGCCCCTTCGAGCCCCGACGCGAGCCCCGATTCGATCCCGCATTGAGCTCGGACCCGAGCCCCGGCCCCATCGAGCCCGGGTTTGAGCCCCGACTTGAGCCCGGACTTGAGCCCCGCTTTGAGCCCCATCAGTAATATCTATGGATTATGCGTGTCAGGACCTCTGCGGGGTCACCAGAAAGAGTCTATGAGGCGCAGAAGTGCGTGCAGGACTGTCCGCAGATGTTCACACACGCATTCTTATATGAATATAGTGACGGGACTCAAATCGGGGCTCAAGTCCGGGCTCAAACCCGGGCTAAAACCCGGGTTCGATGCGGGCAGGGCTCATGTCGGGGCTCAATGAGGGATGAAATCGGGGCTCAAGTCCGGGCTCGTCCCGAACCGGGCTCAAAACTCGCCGGGCTCAAGTCCACCGTGCCAAAAAATTGGGGCCAGTTCGCTTTTGCTCAGCCAGTTAAAGGTACCCAAGAGATTGCCGTCTTGTTGGTTTCAGAGCCTCTTTGCGGTGTATGCTGTGGGTGCGGCGCTATGTACTGCGGAGCTACTGATTTCGATGGCAGACCCCCACTACCACCTGCCGATAGTGCTGCTCGCTATCTCTGGCTGCAGCTTACTCTACGCGCACCGACAGGATAACTTCCGACGAACACTGCGGCTCCTTGCGGACCTCTCGAAACAGATACTTTCCATGTCTGGCGATCCGGGACAAGTACGTCGGGAATGCACCAGAACAGCTAAAGCGGAGGTCTCATGGCCGCACCCTCATTTCCGAAACCCGCGGACCATGGCTCAAATGCTGAAGCGGAGCATAGCTTATCTTCTTTTCGACAAGCTTGGGACGAGCGCCGTATGCTGCTCCCGAGTAACAATAAGTGTAGCATGAAAGCGTCGCGTATTCTTCCCTGTAGTCAATGCACTGTCAACAAAAATCGTAATTTTACAAAAAAGTTTTCCGGTAAGTATAGTAATTTTACGGACGCGAGACGTAAAAATACGAAAAGTGTCGTAAAGTCACAAACCGGCGACGTATAGCACGAAAACAGTTGTTTATTTTCGGCAACTGTCAGAAAATTACGAAAATTTTATCGCAGTTACTGAGTGTAGCGCGAAAATTTAAATGTTTATTTGCTTATATATTCTGTTTAACGAACTTTCTCGTTATTGTACGACAGAAGTTCGGTTAATTTTGAAGCACGTATTGTTTGTAAAATTACGAGCTTTTCTAAGCTATCCAAATTACTAACGTCTTTGCAAAAAAAAGATTTACTGACCTTTCACTATATACGTCCCCTTTTCTACACCCAGAAAAATGGATGCTTGCTTTCAGCCTCAAATTCCATATTCATGGTTTTCGCAAGTAAATGTTACTTCAATCAATTAAATTACTCAAATGAAGTAAATGTTACTTGACGAAACTAAGAATCAGTAAAATCAAGAGTCCATTTCACTGGGTGTACGGTTGTGACTAATTGAGCAGTAACAATTGAACTGATACAGAACTGTGCATGAAAAATTGAACAACCTGTCTCGTAATTCTCCAGCTCAAAACATTCCGTTTTTTTTTTAAGTTTAAAAGAGCATAACGCTCCATTGAAACAAGCTGGCCAGTCGCACCGTCCAGCTTCGCTGCTAGTTCCATTTCGGTCCACTGGCACCTCGGTTTGACAGGGGGACCTGGGCGGCTTGGCCCGCCAGCGCCGTTTGCGGGGGCCTCTGGCCCCCGCCTACAGTTACTCGGGATGATTCCGGTGGAACATATATTTGTAACGATTCGAATCGCTAACCTCAGCACGTCCCTATCCCCACTCGCGACGCAGTGCGCCTTGCAGGCGCACCACACACAGCGGCCAACCCAAACCTAAAAAAAATGAAAGATTATCATAAAACAGAAGCGCGACAATATTTGAAAATTGTGGCCACCGTACGTTTATCTATGTTATGAGTCTTCCAAATTTGGACTTTCGCCGTGAGCGATTGGTCAGCGCACATACGTCCGTCCGCCCGAACAAACGATCAGTCGGCATCAGACTGTAAGCCCGGCTCCTGTCCGTTCCTTTCCAAACGTATCGGGACGGGCTAAAAGCCGTAACCCCGCCAGCTGCATGAAGGCAATAAAATCACACTCGTGCAGCTAAGAAAATTACCCCGCACGGAAAAAAATGGCTTAGTTACGCCAGCTAAAAGTTAGCTGAGACAGCTGATGTGTTAGCTGGTAGCGGTTTAGCTGACCGCCTCAGTTGTGCCTGCCGTATATTTGGCCACTCTAGGTAAAATCATGTTGGCCGTCGGGGCGAATTTAATAATTTGCTGCGATTGAAAATCTGAGGTTAGCTCTGAGGAAAGAGACGCTTCTGTATCTTAGATTACGCCCTGGCCGTGCCAGCAGACCGCTACCTTACCTGGCCTACTGCGCGTGCAGATGCTTACAGCAGCGAATGCGTTAGCTCTGAGCGCTAATATGGTGTCAAGCGATTTTTCGAAACAGATTGATTCAGGGCATGATATGCGCCCATGTGTTCTCGTGGCTGAGTGTCTCCGAGCCGGATTCTGCATCCAGATGCCTGGGTTCGAATCCCGTGTCATTATTTTTCCGGACGACTTGAATTTATTAGTCTTGAGAGCTAATGCGTTGGCTTCCGTACAAACAAGGTACACTGCCGGAAAAAAGAAAAAAGTTGCTCGCTGTGCGGAGAAAATCTCAGCTTCTACGTCTAAGATTGTAAGCTGAACCGCTACCAGCTAACGTATTAGCTGTCTCAACTAGTCCATTTTTTTCCGTGCGCGCTTTTTAAGTCGCTGAATACTGCTTGCCACCATCCTGAATTGGTTTAGCCCGGAGAAAGAAACATTTTAACACTACAAAGATTTGCCCACTTTGCTCAGTTACTCAAAATATAACGTTTTTAAAGGGTTTTATTTACCCACTCCTCAAGCACTGTAAATCCTGGAGCGACATTTGTCGCTCTTAGAAGAGCGACACTGTCCCCAATTTCGTCGCTCTCCAGAGAGCGATGCTTACAATCATCGCTATTGTAGAGCGATGTTGCTTAAGTGTAAAGAGCGACGTTTCAAATATCGCTCTTTTCAAGCATCGCATTTTAGTGTCACCCATTTTGGGCAACATATGTTGCTCTTCGAGTTACAGTGAGATTGCTCTTGTAACCTGCACCCAGAGGAATGATTTCTTCAATCAAGTCTAGGCTGACTTGATTTTTTTTCTTGAATTCTATCCTTGAATCACTTTATTTTATTATCAAATGATGTCGGTCACTATTAAGTCTACGTTAGCCGTGACCGTTGCCAGCCTGTATTAAGGAAATAAATGACGTTGCAAAAAAAGCAAGCAAAGTAAAGTGGGCCGTCGCGGCTTGTTCGAGACCTAAAGAGATAGGGACAGACGAAATATTCACCATTTTCAAGGATAGGTGGACTTGAATTAAGCATTGATTAGCCTAAGGCTACAATATACTTGCTTCAAAGCTACACTAGCCTTAACCTTTTCAAGGTGAAATTAGCCTTGAATCAAGGTGAATTCACCTGAGTCACGAAATCTTTTTTCTGTGTGTGCACTGACCCTAATGTGTCCTCTATTAAATCTGCTTCAGAATTTTACTCTAAGCTGAGAGAAAAATTAACCTTCGTTGGGAATAAACAAGGGATCAGTTGGTTAACAAGTTTCGGGAGGACTTTGCGTTTAATGCCCAATATATTTTTAACGTATAAAGAAGTCCAACCCTGTGCGAGATGATAAGGCAACTTTGTACCCCGTAGCCCACTTTCAGAATATCACGCCATAGGCCATTGTGGACGACGACGGAATGCATTTCTATGCATGCACGTAAGGCACGTAAGAACCCACAACGTAATACCAAACGGCCACTCTTTTCCTCTGTATTAGCCTTAGCCAAGGTCTTCAACATGATAAACAGGATAGGTAACTGGTAGATGAACACACAATTTGATGTGAGCTTCTCAAGAGAAACAGAATAGGAAGAAGAGGGACGAGAAATGACAGACATCGTTGAGTTGTTTTGAGGGAAGAACAAAACGAATAGTTGGAACGGCTGTCAGTTTAACTGAATTTTCGTTGCCTTATACAATACTCTCCCTTCATAAAAATTAAAAATACAACGATCAAAGATAAAAATTGTTTTCAGTAACACATAATGAATAGTCAAGTATAGAGATAAATGACAGGTGGGTTGCAATCAAGCAATAATAGTAAAGGTCACACCTAAGGTCTTAGGAGTCCAATTTTTGAGATACATTTCTGGAGCTTGAAGGTACCGCGAGCTTTTGAAAGGGCTGCAGGCATGTCATTGGTGGGTAGGTAATGAAGTGTTACAAGTTTTGATTCTCGCACAAAGTGGAATATACTGTCTTCAGATCGTTTGTTCAACACAGGATTGCGGCAAAGATTCTAAGCATTTTGTCGTTGGGGATGGTGATAGAGAAATCGTCGCGTTACTGCAGTTGGAGCTCGTAGATCAGTTTCCTCAGGAACGTTAGCTTCCATCGAACATACGCTGCTTCTGAGCTGCTCAAAGCTGCAGTTCGTCGCTTCCTCGATTCCCCGGAGATGACAGCGTGGGACATGGTGAAGTATTTTCCGTTCGCATGAACTCCACCCCAGTCGGCGTCCAGGTTCTTATTGCCCCTTATTGAAGGCGCTGTCTTATAATTTACAGAGAAAGTGCAAATTTGGAGTGAAGACTTCTATCGTAACGCGCACAATTTTCTCGCGTTTCTTTTTGAAAATTTTTAGATTATTTAGGTTAGGGCTGGCCGCTGCACGTAGTGCTTCCGCATGGCGCACTCAGTGGGCCGGCACGGGCTAGGCTTAGCGGTGTCAATCGTTGCAAAAATACGTCCCACCAGATACTGTTCGAGTGAGTAAAAGCGAAACCACACCCTCGGTGTTTCTACTGGTCTTCTTGTTTCCTGTCCGACAGCGAAGATGTCTGTTCTAGCTACCCTGATTGCAGGAAGCGTTGCGTGTCGCGGCCAAGCTCTGCAATCGCGATAGCCTCATCTACTCAGCCATCATCTTCGCGAGCATTCTGGCCGGCATCACCACTGATCTGCTGGTACCGCTCGAAGCAGCGACCGCAGCGGGCCGCAGTCTGGAGGCCGCGCTGGGCTGGCCGCCGACTCTCCCCGTGTGGCTAGCCCGCGCGTGCCTCTGTTTCTTCCACGTTGTTTGTGTCGCCCATCACTACACGTCACTCAACCTTATTCGGAACTTGACGACAATCTCCTCTCATCTGCTAAACGAGGTCGGCCGCGGACTGGAGGTCAGTAATTGCTGCCCAGTAGCAAAGATTTTATGATTATTTCATATGAAAAGGCCTTGGTTAAGAACAACGATTTTATTATATTATTGAATTATAAATTCCAGACACTTGTAAATTATTTTCTAGTGAAGTGCACTTAAGTGTGAGCCGGACTTATGGTTTGCATAGAAGGGCCGCACGGGCCTGTTCTTGTTGCATTTTTGTGTTTTAAGTGATCGGTATTCGTGAAAAAGTGGTCAGTAATGTTTTGATGATCATCGGTGCAGATTTGCGCCATGTAGGCAACCCGCAATGCGTGAAATTCGGCATTTTCGTGTATAATGGTTATAGGCATGGATAGAATGTCACAGCACGCCTGGGACATCTTACAGCCTTGTGAGGACAATGCGAGGCGGGTTTTCACTTGCGTAATGCCCTGTACAGTGTGTGCCGTAATACCGTAGTGTGCCTGCAATACCGAAATTTCTCCCGCCTGACCGCCTTTGGGGTAGGCAATATCCAAAACAGTGGCAATTCGAAAAACAAGAAAATTCACTAGCTTTCAGAGAAATTGACAAACTTTTGGGCCGCGTAATACTCGTGAAATACCATGTAATACCCTGTAATATCTGGTAATATGTGGCAATACCCGTAATACCCCGTAATCCCGGTAACAAGCGTAATACCAAATAGTCTGTACATCACAATCTGAAAACCCCCTCGAACAACGGCTTGACCAGCGTGTATCGGTGGGGTCGCATATTGCGCGATCCGAAACACTCCGCCAAGTTGAACGGAACCATCCGATGGCCGTCGGGTATTCTCTTTCGTTCCTCGTACCGGTCGTAACTAGCTTCATTCTTTCGTGCTGGCAACTCTACTGCCGGCCTCCACAGGATATTCCCTTCCTCGCACGTTATTCCCTTCTCACTTTACCACACCGACAATCTCGCCACCTCGAGAAAGACGCGAGTCTACCTTGAGAGAAGCCCATTTTCCAGAGACTTGTTTAGCAATGCTTTCAAAGTACTTCGACGACCTTATGCATGTGCCTACTATTAGTAGCTTATTGTGGGTACTATCAGTATATCGTTCAAAACACGAGCGCCAACGCTTCCACCGTTAAGTGCCTCGTAAACACCGTTCGGGCGCCAATATTACCCGAATTACCCGAATATGGCACAAAACAGCCATGGGGGTCAAAATGACCCTTGCGGCCCTTCTAGGTAAAATGGAGTCCAACGTCCACAAAAATTGACAAAAATCGACGAAATTTAGTGTGGTGGTACCCGTCATAGTTTCAGGAAAAGTAAGATAAAATTAGGCCCGAAGCATAAGTTTGAAGTACGAAAATTGCATGTGGAAACTCGCAAGGGGTCATTTTAACCACCCTCGGCCCTTCTAGTGTTAAGCCCCTTACAGGTTCAGCGTCGACTTGAGTACTTCAAAGTAGAGCCCCCAAAAAAAGGCTCAAATTGATATCTTTAAAATCGATTTTCTCGATAACCTGCCGTCAAATCGATTTGAAATTAATTTATAGGTGTTGTTCAGAGAATGGCGTACTCTATCAATTACAAAAAGCTCGGCTGGCGGCAAATTTTTTCAATCAAAAATGCTTGGATGACTGGACTATAAGAAGTAACAGGAGTTTTAGTGTGGCGCCTGGAGGGTAAGCAATTGGTGACTCCCCATAACACCAATGCATCATGGGTTGCCTACCGAACCGCTGGAGGTTGAATCATCGATACAAGACATACTAAGTTTGTTCTTCGGAAACCAGGCCTAACCTTGCGGGCTTTACAAACACTGCAGACGCGACGATAATTTTTTTTATGCACAATCGCATCCGGGCACGACCCTTTGTAAGCCAATCGGTTTGGTTTGCCGCTCGCGTTCCTGGACGCGATATCATGGAGAGTCTCCAATTGCCTTCCCTCCAGGCGAAATACTTGAGGTCGTGGAACTCCTTAAAAAGATGTCTGAGACCCCAAGTGACTTTTCCCGAAGAAACCCTCACAGTAGTCTCTGTCACCTGTGAAAGTGGGTACCAAAGGCGCTGGACCACTCTGTAAACGCACCAGGAACCCAACTTTCCAGATTACAAGCAAGTCCCTCCGACAGGTGAACTTGGCCAGCTTGGCCTGCCGGCGCCGCCGCGTCATGTCACCAAACATGTGTCCAGTGGTACATATGTTTGTAACGATTAAAATCGCTAACCTCGGCCCGTCCCTACTCGCGACGGAGTGCGCCTTGCAGGAGCACCACACGCAGCGCTCAACCCTAACCTAAACACACTGTAACAAATTTCTATGGTAAAATTCCGATTCATGTATGTGAAGCAAATTTCCAAATTGGGTGTGGGATTTTTTTTACTTTACAGCTGTATGTTATTTTTATCCTAAACATGTATGTCATTTTTATTTCATACATGTATGGGATATTTACCGTACACGTATGGGGTTTTTACCATGCACGTATGGGATTTTTACCATACATGGTTTACATACATGGTTGGGATTTTTTTCATGTTACCAAAATTTAATGTAATTTCCTAAGACTGTATTTTATTACTGGTGGTCGCTCCTATTTGGCATTGAAATCGGTGCGTCATTCCGAATTTGGAAGCCGACACCGAGAATCGAGTCCGCAACCTTCTGGCTGCGCGCCACACCTCTTAAGCCACGCGCGTACGCACGCCTTGCTGGGTAAGCCCCGCCCGACTGCCGTCTCTTTGTTCGGCCGTGCCGGGCGTGGTCTGTCGGAAGTGTCCCATCAGGACATGGCAAAAATCCTATACATGTACAGGAAAATCGGTGTGTCGCATTTTTCCTATACTCAGTTGGGCAATTCACCATACCGTACAGTAAAACGTGATAGCGTAGGAATATTCCCATACATTGTACGTTTAGGTAAAATCCCATACATTCTCCGGGTTTTTCCCGTATACCATGTATCGGAAATATCCGATCTTTCTTTACAGTGAATCGTAAAATTATCATAAAACAGACAATTTGTACGTTTACCAACGTCATAAAAGGAGTCTATCACCTAAATTTGAACTCTCTCTGTGAACGATAAGTCAGCGCACATGCGTCCGCACGAACATAAGAACAGTCGGCATCAGACTTTAAGCCCGGCTCCCGTCCGTTTCTACGGAAACGTGTCGAGACGGGCTAAAAATGATGAGATCCACAAGGAATTTTTTACAATCTATCTGAAAAATAGGAAACCCACCTGGAAGAGTATTTCCTATGGAAACTGCCTGCCCAAAACTCATTTGGAATCTAAAGCTCGTCGTGTTGTCTTGGCAGTTGGAGGGACCAACAGAGAGATGGCGTTCGGCACACAGCCAGGCCATTCAGGCGTGCATAGCGTACGAAAGTATCTTCGCGAAAGTGATGGTGTTTACAATGTGCTCTGTGCTCGGGGTGCCCTTGTTTGGCACAGTTGATGTAAGTATTGAACCGGCACAGCCGGTCAGTATAGCATTCAAAGTGCCCATTTTCTTTCAACGGACGAGATATTTCAACCTCTCATGTGCTAAGTAAACCTCCAGTTATTCATCTAAATCTAAAATACGGCCGAGACTGTTCTCATCAAAATTTACGGATATGGAGGACTTTTGGGGTCTCTCGGGAGTTATTGTTAAATTGCCATGTTAATTCCCTGATGAAAAAATGAAGTCCCTCTGAAGTCCACAACGCCAAATCCCTCCCGGGTCTCTTTGCGAAATCCCCAAAATGTATCTAGATGGTGCATTTTAGGGACAAGGGATTCCGGAATTCCTGAGCCCTTGAAATCCCTCCGAAGTACCTACAGGCGCTAAAATGGTCCCGCCTTAACCTGAGCAATCTGCGTTCGATTTTTGTCAACGACATAGCAGTAGAATGGCAATGAAACGCCCACAGCTACTACGTAGCACTAAAACTCACTGGAATGCATAAAATCACCCAAAATCTGAGAGAAAATGCTGAAATAGAAACTGGCGCCACGAGCAAGAGAGGGACCCGGAGGGACTTCGGAGGGACTTCAAACCTCATGTAATTCCCTTTTTGTCCCTATTTCAAAAAGGAACTTCGGAGGTACTATTTAGGACCCAAATGGGAACTTCATTTTTCATTAGGGTTAAAGCGGAGTTGCGCGACCCCTTTCGTAAACATAATAAAAATTAATTTTGTTCGTGGTTTTTGACGTATAACCAGAATCCGAATGAGCCCCATAAGGTTTTAACACTTTTGGCAAGTGACCCTCTCTCTCGCGCGCGTTTGTTCATGGGAGATGTTGCGAGATGGCGCCCGTGCAGCGTCTTTTACGTGAAGTGCATGCTCGCAGATCGTCCTTAACGGCCGGGACGCGGACCCCACCGCGTTTGTGTTGGCCCCCATCGTGGTTCTGGTGTTCGGGCCGATCTGCGAGGCCGGCGATGTGCTGGCCGCCAGCCGGGAGTCGCTGGCCGGCAGCCTGTACCGCGGGCCCTGGCTGCAGGCGCCGGCCCACCAGCGCCGGAACACGCTGCTGCTCATGGCGTGCGCCTCGGGCCGCGGCGGCCGCTTCCGCTGCAGAGCCCTCGGCGTGCTGCGGAGGCGCTACTTCTTCAAAACTATCCAGGCCTGGTTCGACTTTCTGCGGACGATCGTCAACATTTGCAGCCACGCAACTAAAAATCAGCGTACATGACTATCGCTGAACCAACCCAGCAGCAAAATCCGGTCGGGTGATTCCGGGTTTTGCAGCTGGGAACCTTGCCTGCCTTTCTAATCAGACTGTAGGCCGTCACTTTGCGGCTCCTTTCGGCGAGGTACTTCTCGCAATTGCGTTGAGTTGGGACGTGACATGTAAATATTTTATATAAAAAATAAAAATAAAAACATATTGTATAAAATTTTATAAATAAATTTCCCTGCTTCGAGAAAAATTTACAAGTTAATTTTCTCAAGTTAAATTTACTTGTAAAAAACCAATTATATACAATTTGAAAATAAATTCAAGAATCCATTTTTCTGGGTGTGGTTCCGTTGAGCATCGTAACTATGTATTTATATTATTTTGTTTGGGTCTTTGACTGCGTGATACGTTGTGTTTTATTTGGAGCTGGATCGTGTGAAATTTTTGCTCTTGACGTCGATTTGTGAAAGAAACACAAAATTGTCGGACTGACCGGAAGTCGAACCCGATATCCATCGCTCTACGACGCTGCACGCTACCCACGCGGCTACAGAGGAGTAGCCAGCAGAATGTGTGCGAGATCTGCTCCGCTGGCTGCTCTGCTGGCTCTGCTACGGTGGCGGGGCGGCTCCCGCTCAACATGCACAGCAGGCGCGCCAATTGGCGGCGGCAGCGTGGCCGAGTGGGCTGACGCGGTCCGCCCGACGAGACGGTGGCGGCGCGCCGAGGGGGACCCTAGGTCGTCCAGTCAGTGTACGGTGGCCTCAATAGTAACTTTTTTAGTCACTCCAGTCAGTTCCAGTCATTTCCCCAGTCACTTCCAGTCGTTCTAGTCAGTGTCAGTCACTCGCAGTCACTCCAGTCATTCAAATCACTTCGCAATAATTTTAGTCAACAGAAGTCACTTCAGTCACGAAATAGTCACGAAATAGTCAATTTAATTTACGTTTCCGGCTGTTTTTGGTTTATGCAGGCTCGTTTCTTCACGCGGGCACGCTCGGCAACCCCCGAAGAGGACCGAAGTCTTGCGCGCGAACCGATGCGGGAACGGCCGGCAAAACTGGAGAGGCGAGAAGGCAGCGTAGGCCTCTTGATTGGACAGACAGCAGTACACGAAATAGAATGAAATCTTTAGAGTCTACGTCACAGAATCATGGTCCATTTTGAGGGGATTTCATTTTTTTCAAATATTATCCCAAAATGATAAATGAAGTCCCACCTCTTAAAACAACTTAAGACGGGTTATAGTCGATCGTATATAGCTTGTGGCATCAGTGTTTTGATTGTAAGCAAAGCGACTGTGTTTCATCACGGTCCTCCATCCCTATTTCCTCACTTCCTTTAGGATGACATTTCCCAGTTCCCTTGCTACAAATTTGACATCTAAGAATATGCATGACCTTTCGAAATTGTGTGGTACACAGTACAGAGCGTACTTTACTTGATAATTTTGACGAAAAGAAATTGCAGGGCTCGTAAATGTATAAGAAACAATTCATAGGCTTTTGTCTCTTTGACTTAAGCATTCAAGCAGCAATTAATTTTAAACATGAAATTTTCAAGCATGCATTTTGGATTGGAAAGTACTGCTAGTGTTCCCTGTGCCCAGAAGTGAAGAAGTCAAGTGATGAGGACGTTGATGGCTAAACAAGATAATTAAAATAATAAAGTACTCTTCTGGGGTCTCGCTGGTCTCGAGCACGTAAACGACAACAGAAAGGGTGCCTGAGTGAGGTTGCCGGCAGCCGGCGCTTGCGCAGGGTAGCGGCAGCGAGAATGGGGAGGCCGATGGGTGGCCTACCCTCCAGGCGCTGGCAGTTATGTTGCCTATTGTACAGGCGTTTATCGAGAATGGCGTCAGCCAAGGTTCGCAAAAGCTTCACAGCATGGGCTGTTTCTGGTAGTAGTCATGTTTTCAGAGTGTTCCAGTCACAATTAAATCGTTTTCCCGTCATTATAGTACCACCTGTCACCCACCTAGTCACCATTCCAGTCACTTCCAATCACGTCCAGTCACTTCCAATCACGTCCAGTCACTTCCAGTCACGTCCAGTCACCATTCCAGTCGCTTCCAGTCTCGTCCAGTTAGTTCCAGTCACTTCCAGTCACGTCCAGTCACTTCCAGTCACGCCCAGTCAATTTGCAGTCATTGAAGTCGTCTTAGTCAATTGCGATATTTGCAGTCGAATCCAGTCAATCCAGTCGTTAGTCAGTGTACGCCATTTTTGGACCTGGGGTCCCCCTCGCGGCGCGCGGTACTGGGTTCAACTCCGCGTTGGATCCGATTTCAGGCGGGGTTCTTTGAACCGCGCCAAATTCAAAATGACAATTGCGATCTTTTCAAGATTCCAAGAACCAATGCTCTTCTCTTGACTTTTGTAAGTAGCAAGTTCTCGACACCTTTAGGGCAACCATCAAGAGCAAATGTCACAGCAAGAGCAGCCCAGAGCTACAATACCATGAGATCAAGAGCAAAATGCTCTTGCAATAGTCAAGAGCAATTTGCTCCCGAACCAATGCAAATGCTCTTAGTACAGGAACGGGCTTTTCTGAGTGCAGTATTGGTTCCCCAGGGTTTTTCGCTCGCGGCCTATACCTGTATGTGTGGACATTATATCTCAGCGCGTCCGCACGCCTGCAGAAAATATCTAACAAAACATTAAAATTTGTTATCTTTATGACCCCCCCCCAAAAAAAAAAAAATCCAGCGCCTACAGCACTGAGTGGCCCTCGTTAACTGAGAAACGAACATATTCTAAAAATAGTAATGGAACGACTCGGTATTGGAACCTCCGACACGCTGTATGCAGACTCGGCCTCTCAGACCGCGCGTCCACGGCGACATTGTTAATTCAGGAGGCCTCGCGCGAACGACTATTACAAGCCCTGGCACACCGCGGCCGCGGGGAGCCGGCCGGAGCGCACAGCACGGCTAGCCAAGTTGACAACAATACGTCTTGGCAATGAAGGGTAAAACAGACATTTAAAAATATTTATATTTAGTTTAACTAGGACCGTGAAATGTAGCTCGATTTCATGCAAAATGTGCATGCAAACAACATACCTAATTTTGTATTTTTAAATCAACTAAGGCAATAAATAATATTTAATTTTGAAGTTGCCTGTATTGGAGTACCGATCTTCCCTTTCTTGCCTCACCTTTGTGGCGCCTTCTCTCTTCCTGCCCCAGTTCTGTGGCGCCATCTCTCGGCGTGGAACTCAAATGCGGCCGCGCGAGCGCGGCTATAATGACACCCCCAGTGGGAGAATAAAACAAGTGGAACAGTCGATGCAAAGGGGTCGTCGCTCCGCTCGGGCAAAAAGAATGAGGGGGGGGGGAATAAAATGCGTGACCCCTATGAGCTTAATTCGTTTCTACGCCCCTGATTACGGGAAAGAACAGGGTTCGTGGGCCATATTGTATGAACAGTGTACAAAAATAGTACAACAGCATGTTGCAGGAAACGATGTGAACTAAAATTGAGCCTTCGGCTTACCATTCTCGACACATCTCCCGGACACACATTTTGAAGGTATCGGGTGAGACCTGCGCTATCGCGTCGGGCAAAGTTATCAGTATACTGAAAATGAAAGGGTGCGGAAGCGAAACAAAATTTTGCCAAGAAATGTTTCTCGCCCAAATTTAGGAATGCTTGAATCAAGCAACAAGTTAAATGTGTAAGCTTGATTCAAGAAACTGACGGCTAGAATCTCAAATATGCTTAATTTAAACAGATTTTTTGAGGGTGAATTTGGGCGAGACTTTGCCACCTCCTCGCCAGAATTCGTACGAGAACGCCACCTCTCGGAAACAATCGGTTAGAAACAAGTAGCAAAAGTTTTCAAATATTTCCAAATATTTCCAAAATTGCCACTCTTGAAATTTTGAAAATTTCATGAAATACTTTCTGTCTTCCCGGGAATTTTCCCGAGTCGCCAAGAACTGTGGTCCGGCCTCGCCAACAAACTGTGTTCCTGGGAGAAACAGTCCGTTGGCGATAATGCAGCCTAACCTAACCCAATCTCAACTAACCTTACCAACACCTAGTGGAGCAATATAAAGTGTGGAGAAAAATAGTGGAGAAAAATAAATTTAATGAAAATTGAATTAAGTTCAAAATAAAATTAAATAAAAATAAAATTAATTAGAAAATAGCAGAAAATACGCCAGCGAACTGAGTTTCGCCCAGGAACACAGTTCGTTGGTGAGGCCGCAACACAGTTCGTTAGAAACACAGTTCATGGCGACTTAATTTTCCCGGCATTTGAAAACTACGCTCATCTAGCTCAGAATTAGCCCAGGTTTCTCACTCAAATTTGAGCGAGGTCACCATTTTTAGCAAGATTTGGAGGAGACGTTATTCTCGGTCTTATTAGAGCGGAGTTCCTTACCAATTCATTATCAGTGATAACTGCGAAGGTTAAGCAACTTAGCTATGCATCATGTAAAATTTTGACCTCATACACCGAAGAATTCTCATAGGGATGCTCTGTTTCTAGCGAACTGTCTAGTAGTTTTGACGGTGTAAAATTCGTCTCAAAAATTCTGAACAATATCGATTTTAAATAAAAGCAAAATTTTTAAAAAATGCCTTTGTTTTCGAGGCCGCAAGAACTGGCGGGTCTCGCAATCACAAACGGCACCACCATGGTGACGTACAGAGCAACGGGCGAGCCCACGTTTGTCCGTGACTCTTTCTGACGGTCAGTCACGGATTTTCCCGAAACATCGCTCAACTGACTAAGGCCGGCGTTCGGCTAACAGATTTTGAATCTCAAGACAGACGCCTGATTACTGCTCAAACAAATGTGACACCATAGTCTAAGGCATGTGTCATCCGTCACACCCAATAGAGCGTGAGTTACTGACGTGATGTCACATTGCTGGATGACTAGGTTGTCTCTGTCACACTCGTGCTATACGCTGGACCGAGCCTTGCCGCCCGATTGACGACACTGATCGGAGGTCGAACAAACGATAGAAAGCCCGGAGGCCCCCGCAAACGCCGCCGGCCGGCTAAGCTGGCCTAGTCCCCCTGTCAAACCGAGGAGCGGAACCGGCACCAAGGTTCGACAGAGGGACGGGCCGCCTTGATTTACGTTAAGGTTTTAACGGCGCCCGAATGCGCAGAGGGGTCGTGTCAGTGTGTCACGAATTCCTTGGTAGAAAAGGAACGTGTTCGTGTCCATCGGATGCAGTCATGGCAAAGCTCCTGCAGCTCTTAATCGTAACGCTAGCAGCCTTGGTGGGTCTCACGGTGAGTAACTTACACCGAGGACATGTGCAATCGCTTAACAGTCGGGTTGTCTTGCATCACAAGGGTGATGCAAGATACGTTCGGAAGTGAAAACCTGAGCGCGGTCGCGACCGCGCGGAAAGAGTGCCGCCCGCAGGGCGTCCTACCGACTGGCCCCGCAGGGTCCTACTAGTCATGATACAACCGCCGGCAGGCCAAGGTAGGCGTGCGCTAGGCGCGGTGAGCGAAGCCTGTTACGCCACGACGCGGTCTGGCGTTCGCCTACCTTGTCTTAAGTGTCGTTTTAGCTGCGGTGTCCCTGAGATGTTGATTCTGGAATATATTACAAGGAAGTGGTGTTCTAAATTTTAGCCTTCTACGTCTAACCCTGCTCGAAAACGCACGTGCACGGATAGACAGACCGACAGATAGTCAAAGCAGTACGGGTAAAAGGTAAGTCGGGTACGGGCTTCGTTATCGCCCAGCCAATTAGGACGCCTTTTTAAAACATTCACACGCACGGCGTGCGTTTGGTATTTGGCCACACCCTCAATTCCAAAAGCTTACAGTGAAGCGTAAATACTTGAGGAGAGTGTCCCATATTCTTGGTTTTAGGCCAAGCATACAAGCCTGCAAAAAAGCATACTAGCCTAACGACAAGGATTGAATACTTACGACAAATATTCAATTCGCCCGTGTTCGCGAGGAGTATACTCGCAACAAAAATTGAACTCACAGCGCAAGCAGAATGACCAAGAAAACCCATGCAGCTTTAAAATACGTTTGAAACCAGCATTCAGAATTGAGAGTGCACTTGACGTAGTAGCGTACTCTTTGCCTTACTCGGAGCCTGTTCTTGTCGCAGATGGCTGGCGGATGCTTCAGCACGGGCCGCCACGTGCAGGTGCCCGAAGGCTCCTTCTCATCGCGTGGCAGTGCAGTGCGGTCGTCAGACTTCGCTTCTTCTGTCAGCTCTAAGTCCGGTGGGAAAAGTTCTCATTCGAGCTTCAGTGCCAAAGCAGGCAGCTCTCGGCGCGGTTAATGTCAGACTGCACGCTTACAGAATGCCGCCTCTTCGAGGTCTTGCGTGTTCACACTTTATGCCGCAATCATGCCAATAAACAGATTTTCACGAAATCAATCTTACAGTCGATATTCCCAAGCTGCGAAAAATCTGAGGCGACGATTTGCTACTTGGGGACAGACCTGCCGCCGGACCCCGGATGCAGGGGTCGGCCGGAGTCGGGGGTTGGCAACACAGCACGGATCATGTAAAGCGCCCGCCTAAAAACGTGTCAAAATATGTCCAATGCCTTTGCTAATTAAGTCTAAACCACACAACGCAGAGTTGAAGTACTTGCTTTATTTTGAAGTCTAGTACATAACCGGTGTAGTAGGCTATTCCGAGACGCAGGGAAATGCACATGTGTTTTAACGAATCCGGCAAAGTTAGCGATTTTGTCTCCATTTTATACAGGATGTTAAAGTCAGTTTTAAACACCAAGGCTGTAACATAGTACCCAGATAGTTTCTACGGATGTCGTGTGTTTCAATACACTCCATATAAGCCAGACATTTAAATTTTACGAAGAAACACAGTAGGAATACACTGGGATTTGAATTAATGGAAAAGAAAGGGTCCGGCCAGCATCGCTTCACGAGTCATTACGCCGTTGCCATCCCCTGGCCGGAGAGGACATTTGGATTTGAGCCGGATTTAAATTTCTCATGACTGGATAATGCCCACATAAGCATGATATTCATGTGTAGCATTTGAATTCGAACAAAATTGAACCAAAGACGAAGCCAAAAACTCAGCTATAAGAACCATTACTGCAAGTACGAGCTGCGAGCCGGCAAGCCTTTCAAACTAAATTTGAGTACTTTTTACAGCTTTCACCCGCTGCGCAAGGTCAAAATCTATTACGGCGCTAGGCGGGCTGCCTCCCCTCACCCACTAAAGCCGGTTCTCGAAATGAGATAAATGTGCTTGTTAAGAGATCATTTTGCTCTCAATGTCGTCCAGAGTATACACTTGATTCAAGATGAAAATGTTCTCGAAAAGTGGCGGGAAAGATCAAGTATAACTTGCTCTCGGATGCATCGGGTGCTCTTTATACATTTGCTTGGTTTGAAATTATTGCACTCCTCACGAACCCAGAATGTTTTCGAAATTTCGCGTGTTTTGGCCTCGTCGTATTGTGTCCTCGGATGTGCGAAAAAATCCTCATGGCCGCGTGCGAGTACATGTTCTTGACGATGTTGAGAACAATTTGTACTCGACCAAAAACGGCAAAAGATGCGGTAAAAGGCTAAGTCCCACACTAAATGTGGAGTTTTCCTCTACAAGCCGAGGAAGCGACCGGGACACGAACCCCGGTCGCGCGCGTCAAGAAGCAACACGCGCTACGACCTGCGCTGCCGCTCATGCCCGAGCCGGATGAGACGGACTGTCACCAACGAAAGAAATTTATGTTCTTTAAAAAAATGGGCTCCGTCGTTCCCGTGGTGATTGCTTACCCCAGTCCATGCCCAAGCTTCGTCAGTCTAAATATAGTATCAGCGATACTATGCTGGGAAAACTGGTTACGCACCCGCGGGGATCGAACCCACGACCGAACCCGACTTACTTCCCAGCCTCCGGGCACGTAACCCACTGAGCCACCATGGTGACTGGTGAAGGCTGCGGCGAGACTGAGTGAGATCCGAGCGCTGCGGAAACGGGTGTATCGAGAGCATGTTCTCGGATGGAGGCTCATGGTTCTCGGCTACGGCAAGCACATTTTGCATTCGTTGCGAGTACAAACCTCGAAAACACTAAACCGAGTATTGTTTTGGACTTGAACCAAGAACGGCCTTTTTTGGGTGCTGTTCCGTCGGCAGTGGTCGCAGCGCGTCGCCATATGGTGTACATCACACTCCAGCTGTGATTAAACCTCACGACAGCTGCACCTGTAGTATTTTTCACTAATCACAGTTAACTCTGACGAGTTCATCACACTTCACAGCAAATGCATAAGTACTTAAGCACATGGACGCGGGATACTTTTGCAGGGCACGCTGACGTGTTTTTAAACTTTGAAAAAGCTTCCAATCGATTTAAAAGTCAGCTATCTCACTTCTTCCTATGGCAAAAGAAAGGGACACAACTATACGCGCCTCTACGGTCCACAGGCCTAATTCCTCTAGATCGATAACGAGGCGAAAAATCAAAAATCTGTCGAACAGAAATATCAAGGGTGACCGGGCAAGGACGGCGAGTCTACTTTTAAACTCATGAAATGTAACAGTTCTCGTAAAAACGCATTTGAAATTCAGCTATCTCACTCCACCCAATAGTAAATGAAAGGGACAGAGCTGCCCCCGCTCGGCTCGTCAGCTGGAGGGATTCAAAAGTACCGGTCACATTCAATCTGACAGTAAGTTATGGAAAGATTGGTAAGTTACCGGTATTTTTCGTAATAATGGGAAAGATTGATTTACAGCGGGTTTATATCAAAATAGTATGTTACCAAGTTATGGATTGTACGTCCCTATGGCGGCCCTCCGGCTGAAAGTTAAATAGTAGCAACCAGAAAAAAGTAAACTTTTCATCACTGTGAACAACCAACACAGCTGACTTACTTAGTTTAAAGGGTCTGAAAATTACCGAAAAATACCACATTTTCCGAGGATGAGTAATTGGCTGAGCGACAGCGATGCCCTAGACCGACCGGGTCAAAAATGTTTTGTCTGTTTGTCCGTCTGTCCGCGCGATTTCTCGAGAACGGTTAAACCTACAAAGCTCGAGTGACTCGAGTGGGCTACGCTCGGTTAGGTTGGGGCCTAGATAGGTTAGGCTCGGTAAGGTAAGGGTAGGTTAGGACTGGTTGAGTGGCATTGATAACGAAGGGTGATGCAAGATACGTTCGGAAGTTAGAACATGAGCGCCGTTGCGACGAGGGCGTCCTACCGTCTGGCCCCGGAGGGTCCTAGTCGTCAGGTGACAGCCGCCGGCAGGCCAAGGTAGGCGTGCGCTAGGCATGGAGTGGTGGAACAGTGAATCGCGGTTAGCGAAGCCTGTTACGCCACGATGCGGTCTGGCGTACGCCTACCTTGCTTCACACGAGCCACGAAGTTGCGGCAACTTGTGCGCAAGATTCAAACGGAGGGGCGGGTCGCGCACGGCCTACCCCCCGCCCCCCCTCCTCCCACCCTCCGCCACTGCCAACACAACGCTCGCTTTTGTGCTGCACGACATGCTTTCATTTGTGTGTTTTAGGCCTGAATTCCGCTGACCTTGGGTCTGCGCTCACATTCGATGGCGCCGGAGCTCAAAAAAAAAAAATAATATAGAGTGGAATCAAAATTTATTCCAGACGCGGGCATTCGGCTATTTTGCATTGGTGTTTTGGCCAGACTACCTTTGCAGCACTGACGTAACAGCCCCTGTCAACTATGCAACCCACGTATCTGCCAGGACCAGCCTTCTATCAATGGCACTTCACCCCCGCTGTTGTCGGGCCGCCAAGCCGGGCGGGGACAACACCTTGCAGGCCAGCGCTAGGCGGCCCGCGTATGAGAATAAAACGGTGCACTGACCGTTAGGTTGTAAAAAAGGCTGTAAAACTGTAATTTTAAAACTGCCCCGTTCCATTACAAAACTAATACAAACTTTCAAATATCTTTTAATTAAAAAAAAATTTTAATGCACTTATAAAAATTAAATAGACGGTGGCGTAACCAAGCAAAACCCGGGCGAAACTCCGGGCCTGCCAGTGTCTCACAGACTGAAACAGTATTTTTTTTTGTATTTTATAACAATTGTAAATATTTTTTAAGAAACTACCTACGATACGGTGCCCTAAATTTGAGGTTAACACCCGATATACTGGTAGGGAGGCATGGTCCAAATTTCAGCCTTCTACGACTAACCCTTCTCGAAAAATTGCGCGGACAGACACGGACAAAACACTTTTGACGGAATCGGTCCAGGGCTTCGCTATCCCGCAGCCTATAATGAGTACGTGAGCACACCGTACCTTTTTTGCCCCCTTTTTCTGACCCTAACGAGCGTGTGGTACATGCAGCGCGCCCATGGGTGTATCGCGGGCTGGCCTAACCCCACCTTGGCAGAGCAGGCGCCTCGGACAAGCATCGCCCATCGCGGCCAGTTATCATTTCATATTAAGTTTTAAATGTCTTTCACGCCCAGCTCAACGGAGCGTATCCCTTACAAGGAAACTCCTCCGGGTTAAAGGCACCGATTTCGATAAAACGTATTAGATGATACCTCTAAAAAGCACCAGCAATATCGAGCTAAAGAAAAGAATATGAAAGAAAGAGGTATCAGGTAGCTTGTGCTCTCCTGTTAGCCTTGCCAGTCCCGCTGTCCCGGGCCGCCGGCTGTCTCGGCTAGTCGCTGGGCACCAGCTTGCGGTATAGTTCATCCGTATCAATCGTATTTTCCTTTGGGCATGGCAGCAATTATTGTTTAGAAAAGTCAATGACAAAAATGCAACAACTGTTCTTTAGGTTTGCTTCAGCTTTACTCCTCATTTAGCTCTTGACATCCGCGCTGGTGGGTCTCCGTTATTGGTGTTCGCAGCGGTGCTGAGCTGACAAGACGAACTAGACCCATTTTGGCAGAAGTCTTTTGAATGTTTTCTGCTGAGTTTGGTTAGTGTCTATGGACCGACCTGCCAACGGCTAGGCTGTGACTCTTTGATAATGGCTTTGTGATTCTAACACTCCAAACGTTCTACCCTTGATAGAATTCAGTTTTCTGCTCTTGTTCCTTGAAAGATTTTTAACAGACTTTTCTAAATTATTTAGCACGTTATCAAATCGACCACTAACGCCCTCACTAGTGCTCTCTTTGATGGTGCCACGTTGTCATAAGGTTAGGCCGGACCGTCTTGTCCGTCGGCTGTGCTGCGGCCGGCGGTGCGTGGGCGATTGGCGAGGTTTGACGACGGGTCAGACTGTTTCGATTGAACGGCCGGCGTTGGTGCGGTTTTTCCTTTACTGCATGGACAGCCCCCGTAAGATTGGGATTCCCGCCCTTGTTTTTCAGTAATTCGCGTTGGCAATATGTGTGAAATGGCGAAGTGCACCATATTTGCACTTGAGATCCCCAAGAAACGGGATGTAGAATAGTCACAGGCCTAAAAAGGCGGAAACCCAAAGTCACTAAAACTTGATTTTATTGGCCGCACTGACCTTAGTCTGTTTATTTAAAGAATTTGTGCGTCAAGAAATGTGAACTAGCTAGTTCTCGAAGAGCAGGCATTCTGTAGGGGTGCAGTCTGACATTAACCGCGCCGAGGGCTGCTTTTGGCGCTGAAGCTCGATTGAGAACTTTTGCCACTGGTCTTGGAGCTGACAGAAGAAGCGACGTCTGACGACCTGGCAGGACTGCCACGCGAAGAGAAGGAGCCTTCGGGGACTTGCACCTGGCGTCCCGTGCTGAAGCATCCGCCAGCCATCTGCGACGAATACAGAGTCCGAGTAAGGCGAAGGGAACGTTCACAAGATTCAGAGAATCGAAACAAGCCGATGGCCATTTCTGAAAATATATGTACGTAGAGCCACGGCCGGTGTTACAAGCACGTTTTTCTTGGTTCACTGGGAAAATGACATTGCCAGTGGAGCTTAATGGTTCAATGTCCGAATTTATAACTGTAGGATCTAACAGTTTAGCAGTAGAACTTAATTTTCCCCGACCTAACACGTTTGCTTCGCTACTTTAAGGCGAGGTATGGGTACGACCTATACAGGATCGTCTGGGCTGAGCAGATCGCTAATCTAGCCCTTCCCGCTATCATGGTTGTGCGTGATGCTTAATCGCCTTTCGATCCACTGAAAATCGTAGGGCGAGGTTCCTCACCCTTAGAATAGCGAGCAATTTGACTCAAATTTCTATAGTTTTTAAGAAAGAGGTTCAAAATGATCACCCCGATTGGGTAATGCTACTAGAGTTTTCGCCCTAGAAGAGCGATGTTTGAGGGACGTTTCCCTTTTAGGGCGAGGTTCATTTCCCTAATGGAGTAATGGAAAGTCCATCGCCCTAAACAGGTGACGCACACCTGCATCGCCCAAATATCGCGATAAACCTCACGCTTCGGTTTTCAGTGAACCGTGGTATGCAGGTAACCTTCGTCGGTGCGCCGATCTCGTGGGTGTCTAGAATGCCGTTAAGAAATGTTAAGCATACGAGAGATAAATTTATTTTGTTTCTAATATCAGCGTCTTTGCCAACACTGCAGGAGCAGGCTTATCGGGCAGCTATTTAAGTTACACCTATTCTGGTGAAGGAAAGACTGCTGGATCCTCGCAGCAATGTAGGTCCATTTTGGGCGCCGATACATTGCTAGACAATCTATATGTTAATCCAGTACCTCTACACTGTTAAAAGTATATTGGGAACTCCTGAAGTCCTCCGGAAACTTTTTTACCAACTGATCCTTCGTTTTTTCCCAACGTGCGACATATTGAGATTCGCTCTGCTGAGAGCAAACTTCTATCGCGCATTTAATAGAGACATGGCCTTCCTCAATAGCCAATTCCTCAATATCATACCTTATACTCCCGCATACGCATACTCCCTGCGACAAGTGACTTTATCCGGCGAATTCCTTAAGGTTCTCTAGAAATTTACGAAGGACGGCCGGAAATAAAATTACTAACTGATCCTTCGTGATTTCCCAGACGTTTATTTAACAGTGTGTATCACCAACACAATATTTTCAGTGTTCAGATTGCGAGGGGGGGGGGCATATGCGTCACACCGGTCGGATGACCAAAATGCTCCCGGCCAACCATAGGGGACCATATGATGCGCCTGTCTCTAGATTTTTAAAGTAGTTTGGCCGGTAAGGGTAGAGGTCAAGTGTCGGTCTGGTACACTATTTTTCCTGGCTGGTTTACACTCCAACAAAATTAATAGTCTTTTTAGTAGTTGATATTAGTAATCAAAATTCATATTTTATGGTCAAACGTTTTAATATAAATCGGAATATACAAGGTGTAAATGTTCATATCTGCATTACTTCGGGAGCGTATAGGGGGCACCTAGACGAGTATTTTGATATAGGACACTTGGGGTCGCAAATCAAAATTACGACCGCTACAGCGAAATACAATTTGTGGACTGAGCGCCGGAAAGGAGGCAACCCATCTGGCAAGGCGGTCACCGCGTGGCGTGGCGGAGCGTAGCGCAGCGTGCCGAGAGCCACGGGCCAGAGACAGAGACCGTCAGTGGGCGGGTCTATCGGGTCGCCGCGCTGAGTGTGCGAGAGAGCGCGCATGCTGTCGGGTCGAGCGCCGTGCCGTGCCGTTGCGCTGGCTGTGCGCTGCCCGGCTGGTGGGCGAGCGAAGACCCGGCCGGGCCGCAGCGACACAGAGCACACTTCGCTATGATTTCTGTTTACAATTTGAAGTTGAAGGCACATTGCGTCGCACTTTTACCCTCAGCGCCGTACTGATAGGCAACTCTTCTTGCATCTCCCGCCCGCCACTCACAGGCGAGGCCCACGGGTCTGTCGACGCGTTAGCTTCTCGCTCGGCCCGACCCGACCCGACCTGTACGGTGGCAACGGGTCGGGTGAGCCGGCGGGGCCGGCCGGGTCCGGGTCGCCGGTCGGCTCGCCAGACCCGCCCTGCTCTCGGCACGCTGCGCTACGCTCCGCCACGCCACGCGGTGACCGCCTTGCCAGATGGGTTGCCTCCTTTCCGGCGCTCAGTCCACAGATTGTATTTCGCTGTAGCGGTCGTAATTTTGATTTGCGACCCCAAGTGTCCTATATCAAAATACTCGTCTAGGTGCCCCCTATACGCTCCCGAAGTAATGCAGATATGAACATTTACACCCTGTATTCATTAAAGTAATATAACGTTGTGAACTTGACTAGCTTTGGACCTGGCGCAAACCTACGAAAAAGAAACTCAGAAGTGTTTCCCTTAGAATTTTAAGGCGGTATTTGAACGTGAATTGGCTTTTTGAAGTTTCAAATAAGATCACATCAATATATTGAAACAATTTTAACGCATGGGTAAAATTTTTATAAGATCATCACGCTTTACAACTTTCATGTCACCGATTTCGTTCATTTTTAGTGGGTCGGTCCCAAATAGTGTAGAAAAGAGCCATGCCAAACGTTTTAAAAACGAAACGGATTCTGAAAGACCATGAAAAAGTGCACCGAAAAAGTGTATTATGCCACTGCTATCATTCTTATTTCGTATCAACATACAATGGTGACACTGTCAGTATATAATCTTGTCATGCTAGTTTTTTGTACTGATGATCAGGCCAGCCGATAAAGGAAGGGTAGGATTTATGATGTTACCATTACTGTTACAAATTTTATTTTTATGGGTTCTGTCTTCATTTTAGGTATAATTGAAATGGATGTTATGATTATAAATTAAAACTTAGACAGTTTTCAACCATGTCATTGAATCACGTTTTTATTACTATTTACCCGTGCTTGCCAAAAGAATACACCATATGTAAACCAAAGTAAGGAAGCTGTAATTCTCTATCATTGCATTTTTTTTTCATACAAACACTGACAATAACGAGAGACAAATACATATTTAATCTTCATAAGATAAATCACATTGGGCCTTTGGGATTAGCGTGTACGTAAAATGTGACTGAAGTTCTAAGCAATATTGAACTTCTAGTTTCGTAGGCAACAAGCATTGGCTAAAGGCAGAAGCAACCCAGAACAAGAAAAACAAAGTGTCAACCCACATCTCTTTTACCAAATGATAGGCTGAAGCCACACAAAATTGACAAAAAACCAACCTCAGGACTCTCACGCATCCAGACAAGAAATGCCTTGGTGTCAAGAGTAGACGCAAACGTACCGCCGGCTAAAGAAATCCTAGCCTGTACGACGACCAGAAGGAAAAATCGGGTTCTTCTTCACGACGAAGGCGAGCAGGGGAGGGGGTAAACAGCTGACGATCTGAGTGGCAGGACCGTTTCAAGCCCGCGAGACTCAAATGGAGCGCATCGCGGTCAGCTTCGCGCAAACCGCCTGTACATGAATTTTACCAGTACGTAGGTTCGCACGTCACCCCCGTTCTCAGCAACGAGTGAAATATTATTCGCAAGCTTCTCAGGGGTTTTAGTACGAAGTGTGGGCATGATCTCCAGCAAATATTTAAAAAAATCGAAGGATAGCTATTTTTAGGAGAGCATTTTAAAGATTATTTTACAATTTGATGGAAAAAATTTTCATACGAACCCCCACTTGTCATACACTTTTTTGGTGCAATTTTTCATGCTCTTTCAGAATCCGTTTCGTTTTTTCACGGTATCTTACAAACTGGCCGAGTTATTTTATTTTTTCCCGAAACAAAAACGCCTTTTTTAGGGAAAATCCAAAATCGAAGATTTTTCATATCTCGCGAACCAATTTTTTTTTTTGCAAAGCCGTTTGGCATGGCTCTTTTCTATGCTGTTTGGGACCGACTCACTAAAAATGAACGAAATCGGTGACATTAAAGTTGTAAAGCGCGATGATCTTAGAAAATTTTACCCACATCACAACACATGGTACGGTGATCGTTCTACGCAATCGCTGTAGTGACTTTCGCGACGCGAAGTTGGCAAATGGAGGGCCGACCGCCACGTTAAAAAATACGGTTTCCATTCGGTTCGGTCTTTCTGTTTGGAGTCGTCGACGAGTAAACATCGCAAGTATTTATCGTGTGTCAAAATGCCTTTTATGAAGGCCAAGGAGCGTGCTAGAAGAGAGAAGGTTGGAAAAGCGAGCGTCGAACGTCATGCGAAGAATCAGGTTTTAAAAGCGGCAAGAGAGCAAGCAGACTACATTCCAGTGTTCGAGTGAATGGAAAGCCTAGAGTGACCTTAAACCGATAATTAATGCCATAAATTGTTTTCCGATAATTAATGCCATAAATTGTTTTAAAAGAACGACGGTTTGTAGACCACTTGATTAATTTACATCATACTGTTTGTGATATTTTCATTTAGCTTTTTTCAGTATTGTACCGATTACAAGACTAATTTATTGTTTTTCTGTCTTGACTTGGTTTTTATTTACATTATTTTGAAACCATGAGTGTTATACTTTTAGTATAGTTTTTTATTTATATGATTTGACTGCTTAGAGTGTACTTTCAGACTGAACGCAATGTTATCATCATTGTGCAATATTTGTGATGTTTTCTATTCAAAACTGTGTATATATGTATAACCGTTCCTCTAACTTGATTGTTTCGAATTTAGTTTCATGTATTTAGAGTTTAGCCTTGGGCCCTTCTTATTGACAAGTAGCTGTGATTTTACTGCTTACCTCCACTTCGAGACTGAATACATTTTGCAACACGTGTGACGTTTTCTTATCTTTTCTTATTGTGACTGTTATTTATTGTTCAGCTTTGCTCAGTACTTACAATGGTTGACAACTATCCGGGATTTCATAAGGACTTTTTTCGTAGATGAGAATTGTGACAATCTAATCCTTGCATATGTGTAATATTGATAGGAATGAAAGTGAAAGCTTGACATGTCTAATGACTCAGCCTTTGTGGTTTGTTTTCAGGTCTCCCTTGGCACCCTCAACGAGTCGACTGACCCTTCGAGGACCTAGTGCTCATGTATCTGCCGCATTATGATGTTACGAATGATGTCTGTTATTACTTTGTGTACTCAATGTGATTAAATCCTACTTGAGTGTTTTTTTTTTAAACAGCCCTTTCTTTGCACTTTCATCGTCCATTATATACCCCTTATAAACACACATTTATCACTTCACTTCGATTATCACTATGAGAAACGTCCTAAATATGATGCCAATTCACAGGTCAAATACAACCACAGCTCTACATTAAAAAAATGCCAGCAAAAGTTGCCATGGCAGCAGGTGATACTATGTTAAGAACTGTTTTGTGGAAATTATAAATGGTGTGAGTCTTTTAGACACCTGCGGCGGATTGTTTTCTTTCTTTGCCATTGAACGGGCTGATTTAATTGGGGGGACACGCGGGGATGGACGGGGGACGAGCAGGCGTCGGCCACACCCGTTGTTCTAACCCTCCGTTTACGAAGGGTGACGCCTGACCGGTCCGTAAGGATATGTGTACCGAATGCCCAGATTCTGGGCCAGGGGAATACCGCGCGTGGCGGCGGCAGGCGAAGGCGCTCCGCTGCAGACCGATGCGCGCCCCACGCGCCGTTCTCAGGCACACATGTTGGGTGCTCTAGATCGCTCTAGGTTGATCGGATCAGAGAGACACGTGTACCGCCGAAAAGCTTAGACATTGTACTAAAATCGCCTCGCTTACACCCACCATTTATAAGCAACCGTTCACGAACTACGGCTTGACAAAGGGTAACGCGTGACCGGTCGGCCGCCAATTGGGCGCTCTAGATCGCTCTAGAATCCTCGGATCGTAAATATATGTATACCAAGAGAAAGCCTACACTCCGTGCTAAAATCGGCTCGCTTACACTACCAACCTAAACCCAACCGTTCATTAGCTACGGGCTGGGAAGCGTGGCCGCCCGTAGCTGCGCGTGGACGCAACGGTGGCACGGGCGCGCGCGGGCGCGGGCGCGCTCGTCCCCCGGTAGGGCCGGGCGGCCTATATATGTTTTGCTTTGCGCTCGCTGCCGCATGGGAGTAGAAGCCGCTGATACATTATCTTAATATATTTTCTTATTCTGACGTTGCAGATAGTGTTAAATGTATCACCTGCTAAAAAGGATAAAATATGGGAACAGAGTCTAAGCAGAAAGCAGATTACCGCATGCATAGCTAAACTTGGAATAGTAGTAGTAATAATAATAATAAATTTAATTCTGACAAAGTTCCAGAAATAAACCGGTAACTAGAACTTCTGGCCTGAGGTGTTAGTAGCTCAATTTCTCCCATTCCAGACATTTAAATTTCGCGCCACTAGCGCTGGTGACTTAAAAGTCACCATAGTGACTTTCCACCACCTGGCCCGGCGGCCATCTTGGCCATCCTGACCACGTCTGAGGGCAGTTTTTTTTAGCGATTACTTCCTTATTCTATCTTGAACATGTGGTTTTCTGCACATCAGTCAATTCAGTGAGAGGAGAGAAATCCCTCAGATACTTCTTTTCATACTTTTCAAAACTACTTTCGCAGTTGATTCCGGATTTTCCCCCTCTCGGAGCGCAGGTCCCATAAGAGCCTATGCAATTCAGCCCACTTTTTAGGTTCCAATATCTCCAAAACGAGTTCATGAACAGCACTTTATGAAGTGCCTATCGGATAGAGGTTGTCATGAACAATTTGGTCACAAATGTTCCCATCATTCATAACTTTGCGTTACCGACCAAACTATACTTTAAGTCGACATCTCGCTTCGTTTCCGTTCCACTTTAAAAAATTACATTACACGTGGGGAAACGCTGTTGAGCCCGAAGTGCCACGAAGTGAAATTGTGGCGTCCCTCCGTGGCTCAGTTAGCTACACCCACAAAAAAAATCTGTTTGAATTTAGCGTATTAGAGATTCTCGCCGTCAGTTTCTTGAATCACGCTTACGCATTTTGCTCGATGCTTGATTCAAGCATCGTTCTAAATGCGCAAGCTTGATTCTAGAAACCGACGGCGACAATCCCAAATATGCTAAGTTCAAACAGATATTTTGGAGAGTGAGCGTGCAGTGTCAACAAGGGCCCCGAGTTTTACTACTTGTGTGTATATCAATCTCATCCACTTAACAAACGTTGTATGTCACCGTAGTGAGAGCGAGATGTACAAAATGCTGAGGGGACCCTCTGAACCCGGCCATTGCGCAAGGCTGGGCATGCACAGGGGCAACTGAACGCGCAGGATACGGCCATGCATCTGTGCACGTGTGGGTCTGCATTCCGGTTCGCTGCGTCTCCCGCGCATCGGAATCGTCTATTCAGTGTAGACGTAACTCACCGTGAAACCCACCAACGCCGCTAGCGTCACGAGTAATAGCTCCAGGAACTTAGCCATGACTGCAACGGGTGAACACGGCCACATCCCTTTTCTAGTAGGAAGCTCGTGACAAGCTGACACGATTCCTCCGTGCATTCGCAGACGTCGTTATGGCCTCGGCATGTTCTTGATAACTATGAAGCGTTTAAGAAATGGGGAAATGGTGTGTTTGCTCGTGAGAGAGGACATGGATCTGCAAATTGTCTTGGGTAGACTCGCGTCAGTAGTGGCCCAATTATTCTCGGGCGGTAGAGTATGTGCTAGTGATCGGACAACCAACGGAAGACACGGAACTTACTCGCGCAGAGAGGCATTCCGTTGAAGCCGACATTAAAGATCTTACACCGACAGTAATATAAATACACGAACACATGACTAGAAATTTAGCATGCACTAAGTATGTCCATGATCGATGGGAAAGTGGCGTGTGCCCTTACAGGCGTAGGAAGTCAAACTTACCCTGTGCGCGAGGACTCCTAATAAATAAAGATATTAAAGTTGCAGTCCTTGCTGAAAAGAGAAGTCGACACAACCTCTCCATGCCTACTCAACGGGATGTAACGGACGAAATGTTTAGTTGTACTTTTCATTACCTTGTCTTAAAACAAAAAAAAAACAAAAACTGCGTCTTATTTTCGGGTCCATTGAGTGAACACTATTGCACATATCGTACATAATTCCTCTGCAGAAATAAAGCTTCGTCTCGCGCGGAGCTTGATGTACTAGAGAAAGGAAGAAGTACGTTCAAGAAGAATTCTGGCGATACACAGGACGTGTGGATATAGATCAAATGACGATACCACATCAAGGAGATTTTTCCGGAATCCCTCAGAAATAACAAGTGTGCATGTGCATGGTTTTGATCAATCACTACTTACAGAGTACACTTGTAAAATATGGGATCTAAATCCCTGGTTCGGGAGTCGGAAGTGTGACTGGATGGTTATATCGGTGATACGGTCACAATTTGGATTTAAGCCTTCGGACCTAGTCATCGGTTTTGATACGTCTGGTCAAAACTCTGACATCTGATAACGACTCTTAATTCTGATCTTTTGATCAGACCATACTTTGCCGTAGATGCCAATTAATGACCTGTTCGTCAGATTAACGATAGCAAATCTGTTCGGTCGAGATACTTGGTACCTGACGTAAGATGGTATTCTGGTATGTTTGCGTGACCATTATATCGAGGTAAATTTTAAGACTTACGAATCGTGACTCTTATTGTCACTCTGACGACTCAATGTAGAGCAATACCAAATACGACAGCGGCTTTTGAGTTAGGGTACACGTTGGGGTCTGCAGTCGGCCTACCCTGACATTCGTCACACATATCAGCTCAGGCTTTAGTAGGGTAGCAGCGGCAAGTCAGCAATAGCAGATTAGAAAAGGTCAGGTCTGAACATCAGGGATGGTGAAATCGGTACAAAAATATCAGAAAAGAATCAAATCTGAAATGTAGGGTCAGCACCAGCTAGTCACAACGGTCAATTCGAAAGTCGCATACTGAACTGATTCAGACAATTATTATAAGACGCGACATCGCAGTACTGAATTTTGACGTCACATCAGTGATATAATGTTAGGGGCCGGGTTGCGGAATAATGCACACGGATCGGGAGTCAGACACTGAGTGGCCGGTTTATAAGGACCGTAACCAAGGGCGACAATACAGGACAGCAGTGCCAACCGTGTAGTACGAAAAACCCTAAGAGCGCCCCCTAACACTCTCCCCCACGTTGAACAGAGAGAGCTAGCGCTGGGTCCTTCATGAGTCAAGAGTTCATGTGTGATGAGCAGAGCAGACGAGGAGGCCGCGACGGAGAACACCAGGAAGAGGATCAGGGCGGAGATGGGCAGGCACGTAAGATGTTGCGGTCCAGCGTCAGGATCAGCAGATGGAGGGCACCATGATGCAGCAGGGGCCGGGCGCCTCGAGGACGCCATGGTGCTAACAGGACACCGGGAAAGGAGCAGATTGGGGGCCGGACGGGGAGCGGGCAGCCGGCAGCGCGTCGTCGGAGGGGAACAGGGCACCACAGGGAGCCGGGAGGGCCGCGTCACATGAGACCTGCAAACCAGCCCGAGTCTGACTCTTGTCGGGAACACATCGTAAATCAGAAAGGCACACGCACTGACCGAATGCGAATCTCCAAGGGTCCGTCCGATTTGACTAGAGTGCATGTGCGATTGCACTCGTGTTTCTTAGTTCAGCAAGGCAATGCAATGATTGCGTTTAAGTTTAGGTTCAGATCTGAACACTAGGCTTCTCTCGACACCCTCCACCAAACCATGAAAGAGCTCATCTACGCATCGTGCGCATCCCACGGCGCCGGCGGACGGCACTGCGTCCTGCGTCGGGCACAGCTGAGGGCTGCAGCGGAATGTCACGTCGCTTTAGCCCCTCCCGGGTCGGATGCATGCGTCCTACTGACTGGCCCCGCAGGGTCCTACTCGGCAGGTAACAGCCGCCGGCAGGCCAAGGTAGGCGTGCGCCAGGCATGGAGTGGTGGAACAGTGATTCGCGATGAGCGAAGCCTGTAGCGCCACGACGCGGTCTGGCGCACGCCTACATTGTTGGCTGAGCGATAGCGAAGCCCTTACCCGACTAGGCCAAAAATGATTTGTCTGTTGGTATGTCTGTTTGTCCGCGCGATTTCTCGAGTACGGCTTGATGTAGATAGCTCAAATTTGGACACCTTTCTTGCATCATACCGGAGTCAACCTCACCCGAGGTGCGTCGCAGCTCGAGCGGTTTCTTTGTAAATCTTCGCAAGTGGTCTAATATTTCACATTTTCGTATACAAAGTGTGTTGTTTTGTAGAGGAGACGGAATGAGAGTCGGAGTTCCAATGTATTGACCGTAGGGAGTCGCTACACGAATTGGCGCCGATTGGAATCTGGCGCCTGCATTTATAGGATAAGGGGCTGTCCTTAAACTTCGTAGCCGCTCGTAGGGGGGAGGGGATGGGTCAGCCAGGAGACCACGTAGCCTTTCATGTGCGTAGGCGAAAGGCGTTCAATGGGAGCAAAGCGGAATTTAGGGTGTGCGGTAACCGGGAAAATACTGTTTCATTTCGTTCTTTGCCAATTTTACTTGCTCTCCTTTAGCATTGTTTTCTTTTATCCATGATTCTAGCTAAGTTCAAATGAAATTCTATGGACAATTTCTCGATCTTGTTGTATTTTTCAAAAGTACAAAAAGCTACGCAAGTTCTCATGGTGTAGCTAGGGGATCGAAATACGCCCAAATTAGGGCTACATAGTTTATGGGCGGCCCCTAAAGCGAACAGGTAGAGAACAACTGAAGAGTGGTGGGGGTAACGTTAAGGGATTTACTTGAGAGATGTCAGCAGCATATAAATAGATGACTCGGATGTCAACACGGGAAAGGTTTATGTTGCTCAGTGATATACTAGTTTACTTAAGACTCTCTTACTCTGCTCTATGTAACAGTATAAAATGTATTAATACAAGGTAGGCGTACGCCAGACCGCGTCGTGGCGTAACAGGCTTCGCTCACCGGGAATCACTGTTCCGCCACTCCACGCCTGGCACCACAATTTTTGAAAAAAAAAAATATTCGCAACGGAAACCCTAGATTTTATATTGAAGGCCCATCTAAATTGCTGGCGTCATTTTTAGAAACTAGAAAAACTATATTTTACGTCCAAACGTTCAAATTAATACGTCTCGCAGTTTGTGGCCCACCAATGACCGGTTTGTGGGCCACGGACTAAACTCAACAGGGTGGTCTTTGTCGAACCGTCGCCACTTCGCATTATTGATATTTTACGAAGAAAAGGACTGCAAATCCTGGAGCGACATGGTGCCCCCCATTTCGTCGCTCGCTAAATGAATGTCGCTAAAAGAGCTAAGAAAACATCGCATCGCATTTTAGCATCGCCTAACTAGGCAACGAATGTTTGTCTTCGATTTACAGTGAGTTCTTCCTTTTGCCAAGGATACAGCGGCTACGTCTTACGAACAATCTGGTTGGTATCACGAAGAAATAGTTCGTAACTTACGAAGAAGTAGTTTCTGAAGTTACGAACCACTTCTTCGTAATACCAACCAGATTGTTCGTAATACGTAGCCATAGTATTCTTTGCAAGCTTTTCAGTGCGCGGGAGCGTGCAAAGGGCATCTAGGGGACTACTCTGAAACATAACATAGGGTCGGAAATGAAAATTACGGCCTGTAGAGCGAAGTTATTGCGCCTGGAGGATAGGCAACCCTACCGCTAGGATGCATGGCGCAGATCTGAATTCACTTGAGTCGGATGTCCCCCTTTTCCTGATTAGGGCAGTGTCCCCACTGACTTGCCAGTCTGTAACCTTTGTAAAAGGGTCCGTTTAACCCCCCCCCCCCCTCCTAAAGGAGTTCCCCCCGGTACAACATCCCTAGGGGTCATTTACCTCCCCGGGGGGTACACCATTCCTAGGGACCATGTACCCCCCAGCAACCGATTTGGGGTACACAAGCTCGTGGGGCCATGTACCCTCCGGAGGGTACATTGTCCCTATGGGCTTCTTGAACTCAAGGGTCAGCATTTTAGTTCTTGCCTCCTCATCTCCATCTGTGGGTCCGAGCGAAGCGAGGAAGGTGCCCTTCGCATTGACTTTTACGCTCGTTCTCTCCTCCTTCCAACCATTGTTGCCACTTATAGCCTATGAGTCTTGCCATTCTAACTATTCCTAGGTTACTATTTCGTTTTCCATTCATCGTTCATATTATATAATTTTTAATATTTTCATGAAATAAATTACAAACCCCCACTCTCAAGCCTCTCAGGTTCTACATCCCTTCCCTCTGAATATTTTTTCACTTCTCCGTATCCACATTACCATCACTGTATCTGTATAACCTAATAAAAACTATTAAAAAAAATATTTTTTTTGATGTGCCACCATACCATTCATCAAGTGCAAGTGTTTAAATCATAATATTTCGTCTAAAAAAAAACGCATCATTTTCTCCCGGTCCGTTACGCTGGCACCGCCCAGTCGAGCACAAATTCTGAAAATGAGCCAGTTGCTTAATTAGTGCTTTCACCTCACGAAGTGTTAGAATTTGTGCTCAACATTTGTGAAAGATATAGCGATTTCAAAGTGGGCGGTGCTAGAAACAGTAGCACCGCCCACACGATCACAAATTCTGAAACTCAGCTAGGATTTAGTGCTACATTTGTGCTTCCAGACGACCGAGTTTCAGAATTTGTACTAAAAAATTGTGGCTCTAAATATGAATTGCAGTTTTAGCAAACGGGCGGTGCGAGCGTTGCGCTGCACCGCCCACTCCCGTATCGACCCTAAACACAACTCGGCGTGACGGGCACAATTTGTGCTCTTCATTGATCACATCACCAGAATTTGTGCTCAACTCCTAAACGTCAAAATTCGAGGTTCAAATTTGCGAAATTAGTGAATTTGTGCTCGTGTGGGCGTTATTCTAACACCGCCCACTTTGAAATCGCTATATCTTTTACAAATGTTGAGCTCAAATTCTAAAACTTCGTGAGGTGAATGCACTAATTCAGCTCTAAATACTAGCTCATTTTCAGAATTTGTGTTCGACTGGGCGGTGCCAGCGTAACGGACCTCTCTGCATCCACTTCTGGAACCATTGTTGGCAAGTTAGCCGGCCCCGCGTGCCGCGGCTGGCCGCGGCCTTGCAGCCGTCATTAGCTTGCGAAAACCAAATGCGGTGTCGTCAGATAGAATATCGGATAGTTCATGACTCCTAAAAAATTGCAAATTCGTGATATGCTTGTAATGCATTACCAAGGTTGGTTGTATCGCGGTTAAAGCTCGTTTCAATAACTTTCACTGTTCTGTCATTGTTGCCTCGGCTTACCAGTTCGGCGTCCCCGCAGCTTGTGACAGTACAGTCTTTTCATTCAATGTCGATGTGGCCGTGCTGTGTAAAGCGTCGATTCGCTGGACAAATAGACCCCGGTTTGAACCGAATACTTTCTTATCTTTACGTTCATAAACTTTTCACCTTCTTTTAGAATTGGAAATCCTGGCCCCGAGGACCACTCAGCGGTTTTGGCACAGGAATTTTCAATATTGCGTCTGTCTTTTTGGATTGTGATTGTGTTCGTGTTCATGTTTGTATTCATCTTTACGTATGTTATATGATAATTACTGCTTTCTGTGTAAACTAAGCAAATAGTAGTACCGGCCATGTCTTCATAGGTGGTAGAGCCCCTCAAGTCCACAATTATCCAACATTTTATTGAAAGTGATAAAAACAATTAAACTGCAACAAACGATTTGGGTAATTGTGGATTTTACGGGCTCCACCACCTATGAAGACATGGCCGGTACCTTTCGAGCCGGCCGAACGCCCTCAATTTGAATATGCCAATCTTAAACGGCGCTCCTGAACGTAATAATCGCAAAATATTAAATTACGAGACGACCTAACCTGTTACAGTGTCCAGTGACACGGGCATCTATGAATGATTGTACACCTAACGATGTCCAACGCGGTTTTCAAGTGTAGGCTTCTTTCACAGAAGACTCTTACTACACACTTTCGCGTAGAAGTTCCAGAATTCAAAGAGCATAAATCCGTCTGCTACAGGATCCTCTGCGTCGCGACGTCAGACGAGTGGCAACTGTACATCTTCCCCTCTGGAGCCTCCGAGAGGCTATGCGCCACGACGGCTCGATTGGAGACGGCGTCTCATAGGCTGCGTCCTATTTTGCAATTATTACGTTCAGGAGCGCCGTATGTGATTGGCGAATCCAAATTGAGGGCGTTCAGCCGGTTTGAACGGTACCGGCCAAGTCTCTATAGGTGGCGGAGTCACTAAAGTCCACAATTACCAAATGTTGTTTTGAAGCCATCGAGTACACTTCAAGCTATTGCAAATCCAGAATGTAAATAAATACAATGTGTCTTTCCTTTTAACTAACAATTAATAGTCACACTCAAAATGAATAGTAAAGTAAACAGAGCCTTTCCTTTAAAACACCGTCCGTCAAAGTAGACCAAGACAATCTCAAGATCCACGACACTCGCACGGACCACACACGAAAATATCATAAATGCTTGGTGGGCGGTACACGGCCCCTAGGACTGTGTACCTTCAAATCGGTTGGTTAGGGGTACATGGCCCCTAGGGAAGGTGCACCTTAAACTCGGTTGCTGGGAGATACACAAGCCAGGGGCCAAGTGCCTCCCGGGAGGAGTCGGGCTTTACTGGCTAGGTACCCGGTCTCGGTGTACCTGTGCGCAGAAACCCGGCTGGGTGTAGCTCAGTGGGTGTACGGGCGTAAAGCACAGGAATTAATAACTCCCGAGGTAAACTTTAAGAAAGAAAGCTACTTGAAAATCGAAAGCCACCAAGCACTTACAGAGGCTGGTCTATGCCAGTCGAGGGCCGGAACGCGTCTGCCGGACCCGGCGCGCTCTCGGGCCTTCCTGCCGAGTCGGCCCGAGCGTCGCGCAGAGAGGGGCGATCGGATGTCATCGCGCCTTCCTCTCCAGGGCGCGCGGGATTCAAACCTACGCGGCGCTCTGACATCCCCCCGGTTGGGGAGAAAAGCGTCCCGATATTTCTGACGACTGAGGCGAATTCGCGATGACTTAATTTGATACTGTAGCTAATATACTGGATTCATGATTTCTCGAAATGAATTGAAATAATTTAGAATTTAATTAATTTAGATTTCGTAAGTGATTGGTGCCTCTTTCTTTTACCTTCTTTTCTTTTATTCAAAAAATCCTTAGAATCTAAGACCTTAGAACTATTTTCTTAATTTTAGACAGAATTTCAATGCGAACAGATGTATTCTCTTGGCTGTCTCCCCAGGGTCGGGAGAAAATGTCCTCATGTTCCTTCTTTCGTTTGATAGCGTTCTTGATTCGTTCAGGTCCTCCGTGGACCGGACTGGACTCGCCGGCCCGCACTCTTCTCGGGCCGCCACTTCCACACGAGCGGTCGCCCCGGGGTTCAGACGTGACCCGTCGTTAGCGCCCCGGTCAATCAGCGGATGTTACTGCATGACTTTCCCGGTTCGTGCTTCCGTGACGGATCCCTGGTCGTCCGGGTGAAAATTGCCTAGGTGGTCGGCCGCGGCACGGTGAACGCTATGTACCCTCAGCTAGGGTCGTCTGTTGCCATGGTGGGTTACAATTGGCAGCTTAATTTAGTAGGTTATATACTACTGAACAACATAAGTTTTCTTAAACTATGGTACAAAGTTACAAAATTATTTTAAAGCAGTTAGAGGTTTGTCGTCTGAATGGGTTGATTTGCGACTCGTCGCAAATATCTTCTTGCCCTTGGAGTTTCTACTATTACATAAGGGTCTGCCTGCTCTATATCGTTGTTGGAAGTCGAATTGTTTTGTCGTTGCGCCCTTTTCATCACACAGCGACAACAAGCCATTAATTTTGTACACATGCCGAATTTGTTCTGTAAGTACAATGAAGCTGCTAAAAACCCGACACTGACAAGCACTACCCACATGACAATTTCTACCTTCCCGCTGTGAAACAAGGGGAGATTTTGCCACGTTTTCAATTCTGGCATTGGGCTTACGGTTATAATTGAGATTTCTGGAATCGTTACGTTATCATTGAGCAGTTTTGTTATTTGATGCTTCGGAGCGAATAGGTGAATCGATTCAAAGTCTTCAGTCGCCCATTCAATTTTGATGCCAATTTCAGTGTCCTTTCTTTGCCTTTCGTTGCAGATTGGGCTGGCATGCACCAAGATGTCATTTGTGCCTGCCGCCTCTTGCAGCGTACAATGACATGGCAACGTTACTTCTACCCTGCCATTGCGTGTTGGCGGTATAGACTGAAGCAACTGGCTAGAACAAATGATATTGACTTTGGATACTGGGTTCAATAGCGCATAGGATGTACTGCTCAACACTTGGATAGACGATGCGTCAGTGTCTCTACACAACAATGGACAAGCTTTTGAAATAACATTAATATCTGTTCGCTTTAATAATTGATGTACACAACTTGACAGAAGTTCAGGTGAATTGTGACGAGGCAACAAGTAAACATCAAGGCCTCCAAATAATTGTGCATGTTGAAGGTTTCTAATATCAAAACCATTAGTGGCAACGTTTATTCTTGTTTCCGTTATTTGGCACGTTAACCCGTTAGCTAATAATTTCATTGGGTTAAGAGAGACGACTTTCCAATTTTCTAACTTATTTACAATTGGTACCTGAACATTTATTTTTAATGTATCGTCATTTAGCAACTCGCAAGTCGTTGTTTTTAGTTTATAATACATTTCAACGTTACTGTGAGAATACACCAGGGCTATGCCAGAGGCATGTAACAGGTTTTCTTCCTTTACCAATGCTTCTCTTAGATACTCTTCACTTACAATTATTCTGGGAATTACAGAGCTTTTGCAGCTTGCGAATATCGCTTTCATAGTTAACAAATGTGTTTGAAGTAAGCTTACTTTTGACTGCAAAATAGCTGATCCTATGATTTTAGAAAACATTACATCTGTCGCATAGGAATTGTTGTTCACCGTAGATGCTAGGATGTTATACGCATCCGTGAAGTACTTCATTCTGGATTGGAGCGAAGCCGTCAATCCTTCCAGTGCTTTCGCATTAGTGTTTGTTGCATTGATTTTTGTTTTCGTGGTTTCTCCTATAATTTGAATGTTTTGGCCTAAATGGTTGACGGATTCGATGACCTTGTCCAGGTCATTGTCGGTAACAGTTCCTTCCAGCCAATGACGGATTCGCCCAATTATTGGCAGAATTGCTCTCTTTTGCTTACTACTAGATTTTACTGAATCCGTATTTACAAAGACTATTAAGTTCCTTAAGAATTCCATAGCTTGTCATATCTAAGGCAATGGTGGCCTTGCTCAAAGTTTGGTATTCCTGATCTAGAATTACATTGTTACAGTCTTTGGCAATTGTCGGTACATTTTTCAACGTCATTGATGGCAGATTTGTCGATATATGAACATATAGTGAGCTTGTGGCTACTTTATAGCTAGTTGTTGTCACTTGTATGGCTTTCGTCTCAGTAATCATCAGTTGTTCTTCATGACCCTTGGCTCTACTCATGAGAATGATTCCCACGAGTAACCACGGCCCTACTGCCATGTTTGCAAAGTACACAATTCCAAATGCTGTAAGGAGAAAATGTTGGCATTAATGGTTTGCGACGGCCCGACCCACTAGAAGTGACGGTGGATAATATCAAACTACTAAAAAAACACTTGTAACTTAGAATTTAAGACTTTTGAAAGTTGTAGCAGTTTGTCTCGAAATAAAAAAAAAAACTTTTACCCCTGACTTTGAATGAAAATTAAACTAAGATCTAACCTAAAAGTGCCTGAAAAAATAAACACACGTGAAATGACATACATTAAAGCGAAAATTTTATAGCTTTGAGCGTGCGTTTCACCCTGGGGCAAACTACAACGCTTGCAAGTCATCCATTGAATGTCAATAATTAAGAATTAATAAGTAATACATGACTTTCAACTCAAACTAGGTAGTATAAGTGAGCGCAATTACGTTATTAATTCTGGCGGTCTTTCATTATATGGTCTCATGTTTATTAGGTGGTATTCTTTCACAACTTCTCTCTGTCCTCCCTGTGAATCCTTTTCTTGGACCATCACATAATAAAAGTGTGACGACTTTTTCCCAACCACTTTATACGGTCCGATCCACTTAACTTTCTTATTTGGCCATGACAAATCATCAGCCTCGTTTTTCACTCGTACTAGCTGGCCAATGGAGTACGTGACCTGCTTCCTTCCCTTGTCGTAGTACTCCTTCGTTTTTGCTTGTGCTAGTTCAATTCTTGATTTCAGGTTTTCCAAAAAAAATTGTGTGCTTCTTGATCTTGATATTTAGTTTCTCTTCTGACGCTGGTAAGAGTTGGAGAATACCAGGTACCACAGGATGAAACCCATGTACCGCATAAAACGGGCTGCATTTTACTGTGTCATGGTAGTTTATGTTGTAAAAAAATGTCGCTAATTGCAAATACGATTCCCAATCTTCTTCAAATTGCAGTAGAAATTCACACAAAATTTTCTTGAGTGATTGGATAGATCTTTCACATTGTCCGTTGCAGTGTGGTATCTTTCTAAAAGCATTATGGAAAACGTCCCATTTGCTCAACATTTCTTGGAATACGAACGATGTGAAATAAGAAGCACTATCCGAAGTGTATGTGTCACATATTCCATATGAAAGAGTAAATTCCTCCAAGCATTGTATTGCATTAACCTTATCCGCTGTTTTCACAGGTTTGGTCCACATATATTTTGTATATGCGTCAACAATTACACAAAAATGTTTGTTCTTGTTTTTGCCGGCTTTAAATTCCCCTACAGAATCACACGAAATATCAGAAAACATTCTCTTCGGTGTCACTGGAACGTAAGTCAGTGCGTCCTTATTGATTGTTTGCCACCAAAATGTAGTTCAGATGTTTTCCATTAGATGTTTGTGTCTTCTGTGTCCTCAATTGTCATGAAATTCTGCCAGAATATATTTGCGGCATGAACGAGGCACAACTATAAGTAGTTTATTATCATGTTTCCGGTAAAGTAATCCATCCTTAAGCTTGAAGTTGGGATCTTCACGGTCTTCTGTTTTTTCTTGAAGTTGCTGTATTATTACTGCCAACTCTTGGTCTGACTGCTGTAAATCCCTGACAATTGACGATTTATTGAGCACAAAATTTAGTATTTCTGAATTATCCTTTATTATTAATTATAGGTATCTTTTCTCTTCCACTCAGCACGACAGACGTTTAGGAGATGCTTCGACTTGTACAAGGCCGCCTTTGGCGGGAAAGGGGCAGTAAATTCAAATCGCGACTTCGTTTCGACAGTGAGCGACCCATGGGCAGACATAACCTAACCGGCAGTGAGCGCGCGACACCTGGGCGACACTCCCTGCAGCGTTCTGCAGCCAATGGGAAACTACCAGCGACACCTTGCGACACTTCTCAGTGACGTCAGTGTCGCACTAACTGTCGCGGGATGAGAAATTCCCCCGCCTGGTGTCGCGAACTGTCGCTGGATGGCAAATAGTTATGGGAGTGATGGGTGCGTTCTCGTCGAGCACCGGAAGTGAGATATTTCGGTGCGGCGCGACTTTTTGGAAGAGGCAATGATACGCACAAGCACTGTGCCGATGTCCGCTTATATGTCCGGTTCGATTTTCGATCTGCCATGGCACTTTGATCTCTGTGGCACTCCGTCCTACACTCACAAAATCTATACGAACCATTCACAAAACTCTAAGCCACCTGCTCTACGGCTCGTATCCAAAATTGCAACAAAATTCACCATTCACCAAATTCACCAATTTTAAAATTGCCCATCAAACATTTTTGAACAAAAACACAACCCCCTTTCTCTTTCTGCCCCTCCGACCCTTTTGCCCCCTCTCTCTGCTCCGCTTTCTCCCTCTGTCCCCGCCCTCCCCCTCTCCCCCCTCACCCCTCTTTCACTCTCTCTCACCCTCCCTTACTCTCTCGCTCTACCCCCCTCCCTCTCCCCTACACCTCGTCTCGCAAACGCAGTAGAGCTGCATTCGTCAACACCATGCCAATCAACGTGGTCGCGCTGTGCGACGCCGTGCGCAGCCGGCGCCCCCTGTGGGACCCGAACCACCCCCTATATGAACGCGAGGCGCAACGAAGCCCTGTGGGTGGAGGTGGCCCTTAACGTGGGAGGAAATGCAACTGGTAAGTGCACATCGTCATGTTGTTGTGGTGGCTAGTGAAACGGGTCCCTCCCCGTGCCCCCCCCCCCCCCCCCCCACGGCTCACCTCACACGTCATACGTCATGTCTTGTTCCTTCGCAGGACCGGAATGTAAGGCGAAATTTAAGAATATGAAGGACGCGCAGAGGAGGAAGCGGCGCAATGATAAAGTGAGCCAGGAGCGGCACCGCAGCGGCCGGGCTGCGGGGGGTCGTCGTCGGTCACCGGAGGAGTACCTCGGCGGTATCCTCAGCTTCGTGGCCGACGACGACGACGAGCGTACGGCGTCAAGTCTACACAGACCCCCAGCGGCGCGGTCCGAAGCGTCGTCCAGCACTACTCTGTCAGCTACCGTGAGTTTTTTTAATAATTACATTTAAAAACGCGACCAGGCGAATGGTTAACGGGTGCTAACGTCGCTTCGTGCTTTGCAGGACGATCTACTGGCAGAAGTCCTGGGCAACGACTTCGTGGTAGACGACGGCGCGATGATAGGCAACTCCTCCGGGCAACCGATGAACCGCATCGTAGCCGTAATCCCCAACTCGGCTGATCTGGAGGACTGCCGCCATCAACCGGGCCGTGGAGCGTCAGGAGCAGCAGCGCGTCCTGCGCACGCCGCCCACGACACCCCCGGCCAGGACGGTCACGGTGCCGCAAGGGACGCCGCGGATGTCCCCCGAGTGGTAGTCGCGGGCCCTGCCGCTGTTGTCCCCACCACGAAGGTCTCCGCCTGGTCAAGGACGAGGCCGCGGTGGGGGCCGCGGGGGTGCTACTCCTCCTGCTGGTGGCCGCGGAGGCGCTGCTCCCCCTGCTGGTGGCCGTGGTAGGCGTGTTGTCTGTGGCGGCCACGGTGGCCCCTCTCCCGGTGTTCGCGCGGCCTTCCGGGAGCGGATGCTGCGGTTAGGCCGGGCTGAGGTCGAGCAGGCCGAGGACCAGCCTGCGCGGGGTCGCCGTCGAAGGAGGGACGGCGACGACGAAGCGGCCAGGAGACTGGAAGACCGCTTAGAGGTCGTCGACGACGCCCTCCTGCAAGTGCTCCACCAGTCTAACTCACAGGAAGACAGGGACGAGCACTTCCATTTCGGCATGCTGGTGGCCTCATCCATGAGGCGCCTGCACCCCGAAGACGCCGAAGAGGCAAGGATCGCCATCCTGGAGACCTTGGCCGCGAATAGGCGAGCTAGGGCAGAGAGGGAGGGTAGAGAGGGGGGCCACTAGCTGAGATTTTTGCCCTGCTTTTTAATTTTTTGACGTTTTGAATTGTATTTCTTTTTTCTTTCTAAGAAGTTAAATTAAATAGTTTTTGTACCTTCTCCAATTCCGTTTAGATTTTCAGCCTAGACCTGAATCCCAAACTTCAAATAATTCGGAAAGAGCAATGGATCGGTTTTAGGCCATTAAAAAAACTTTTTCTTTACACGTGGAAAGGATGGCTTATAACAATCACAAAGGTAAATCGCAATTCATTAATCAGTTCAGTTTTTCATACACACATTCCCAGTTTGACTGAAAATCTGAATTTTCAAGTAACATTAGCTGCAAGGCATAGCTGAAATGAAACGTTGAAGCCACAAGAATGGCAAAAATGAAGAAAAAACTACACTGGCGACCAAAATTAGCGGTCCACTAACGGCGGGCGCTGTAATCCCCCAAAGTGCGGAGGTGAATTTTGGACCCAGCGCCAGATGCGCCTTGTCCAGGGCCATCAGCACACAAAATTTGAAGTCGCTCGTCCGATCCGTTCTCGCGCTACAGCCAAAAAACCTCGTGTTGCCGCTTTCAGAGGCTTGAGTCAGAGGTTGGAGGCAGGCCTGTAGCAAATTTCAAGGCTCTACCTTCAAAAACTTAGAAATTACAGCGCCCGCCGTTAGTGGACCGCTAATTTTGGTCGCCAGTGTATATGGTGCCAACCAATCTAACAATACATTTTTATTGCTTTTTAAGTTATAGAAGTAGTGTACAGAATGAAACTCAAAGGCAAAATTTACATTCAATCTCCTCAAAGTACAAATTATAATATGAAAACGAACAAAAAAACGGAAATGGAGCAAAACAAAATATCATTCGGGAAAAACGCACAAATTAAATTAAATTAAATGATTCATTGCCTCCACTGCCATGGCACGCTTCCAGGCCCAAGAAAATAGTCCGTGAAACTCTCCCGTGCCTCCTTGGCGCCCTCGTCCTCGTCTCCCTCTTCGTCCCCGACGTTGATGTCCTGCGGAACGTCTTCGCCGGCATCCTCCCTCCACTGGCCCGGGATGATGCGGCCTTCCTCATCCTCCCTGTCAACGTAGCCGGGTGGATTGTAGCGGCGACGGTCCGGCGGCAGGTTCTCCTCGTTCCCCATAAGCAGATTGTGCAGACATGCGACTGCCACACTGGCCAACAGTGTACGCCTCAGGACCCGCCACCGAGCACTCATGGTGCCGAATGCGTTCTCAATGCACCGCCGCGCCCTGGACAGTCTGCCAACAGATTAGAGTGTTAATTCCCTGCAACCAGGAGCGCATGTTCGCGCACGTACAGGAGAACTAGTTACTTGTAATTAAATATGTTCTTATCGTCCGTCAGGAACCGCCCCTCGAACGGTGTCATCAGGTACATGGACATTCGGAAGGCCGCGTCCCCCACGATGACGTGCGGCAGCGCTGGCCACCCGTCTACCGGCGCTCGGGGGCCAGGCACGCTCAGGGTGCCGAGGCGCAGGCCCTCGTCAAGGGTGGACTGGAAGAAAAGACCGCCGTCGCCCCGCCGCCCCCTGCCGCCGATGTCCACCCACAGGAACTTGTACTGTGCATCACACATCGCGAGGAGGACCATGCTGAATGATTCCTTGTAGTTGAACCAGTTCGATTCCCCCCCCCCCCCCCCCCCACCCGCGGAAAGTTCTGAAATCACAACAGAGAGGATCATGCAAGGCTCTGCACCAAAAACCAAAACTCGACCCCCCACCCCACCCCCTCTCCTAGGTCATTGGAAACAAGGAGACAAACGCTCACCTGCACAGCGCAGTGTTTCCCGTCCAGGGCGCCGATGCAATTCGGGAACTGCCACTCCTCCTCAAAACCCCGCGCGACGCGCCGCCACGTCTCCTCGCACAAAGGGGGAATGACCTCGGAGTGCAGCTCCTCCCAGCCCCCCCCCCCCCTGCAGCCGTTCCGAATTACGCCGCTGATGGTGGAGGGCGCCGCGAGGAAGTGGAAGGCAATGTACCGCTGGTCCTGGCCCGATGCAAGGTACCTGCGGAGAGAGGCCGGCCGTGAGACACTCGTGCCGATAGCGTGCGGGGGAGCCCCGCGACGTCAACAAGACAACTCACCTGACGGTCACGGCAAGGCGCTCCCCGGGCGACAGGTAGCCGGTCACGGGGCGCCGCTGCAGCTCCGGCCGCAACCTGGCGAGGAGCTCCTCGAAGGTCCGTGGGGTCATCCGATAGTAGTTGAAAAACATCTCCGGGTCCTCGCCGGCCATCACGGGGTGGATGGTGTGGTAGGCGCCGTGCTGGGACCGTAGCGAGTAAGGGAGGGTGGGGCACAATGGGACAATTTTTTTTCTCAAGCCTCTCTTTGCAAGACTGGTTCAGATAAAAAAATCAAAATGTGCCTGACATATGCTTTGGTGTGTCCTCTTTCTTGTTTAATAGTGTTTGAGACACGTTGATTGCTCCGTTGCCTTTAAAAAATAAAAAAACACGTTGCTGCATTTGTCCCATTGTTCCCGGGTACCGGGTACAATGGGACACTTACTGTTTCACTGATAATACAGTATTTTGGGGTCAAAGAAAATCTAAAATAGCTGAAATATGTTTTATTAAACATTTTTAAGTAGAAACAAAACGGCTTTCATGGCCACATTTGCTTTAAATTAAAATAAAAAACATAATGGCTTTCAGGTCACATTTTACTAAAATCAAATAAAAATATTCTTAGCCGCGGCATTTTTCCTAAAATGGTTGTTAAAACACATTTAATAATACGAAAACTATCATTCACAAGTGAGAAAAACACTCTGGGGTAGAACGGGACACTAAAACGAGTGTCCCACTGTACCCCACGCAGCCCTGTCCCATTGTGTACTGAATGGCACCTCACACTCGTCGCGCTCTGGCACCCTGACCTTTCAAGCCGCGGCGATGCGGCGACGCTCATGCGTGTCCGAAGGGCCAAGCTCGTATAATTTTCAATTAAAGTACGACTCGGACCGCTACATTTCGTGCAATTCCAAAAATAAAAAAGCGAAATAATTTAGTTCGCCTGTTTTTTTTGGACGGAGAACGTTTAAAACGCTCCCCTTCGGAAGGGGTTGGTCCGCCGGACTTGCCGCCTCGGGTCAACAACAGCGACAACCACCACCGTCATCCATCGTCATTGGCAGTCGCTGCCAGAAGCGCAAGGCGGCAAATTTGAAGGTGTCCCATAGTGCCCCATGTCCCATTGTGCCCCACTCTCCCTTACACCGGCCTGACGAGCCACCTGCGGACGGCCGGGACGTACCGGGCGCGGTACAGGTTGGCCCTGCGCTCTCGGTTGTACAGCAGCCGCAGAAGCGCAAGCCGCCGCACTGGGTGCAGGCGCCCGAAGGCCCTCACGGCCACGTCCAGCGGGAGGTCAGGGGCTGTCACACCAATCACCACGGTCAAATTCAATTCCTCCGAGGGACGGCTTTACGGTGAACTGGGCAAATCGTTTATAACTCACCATGAACTCCGCACCGCACTTGCAGTAGGTCGCGGAGCAGGATCCTCTTGGCAAGGAGAAGAGTTACGGTCAAATCCATGCTGTCCGCGAGCGTGTCAACAGCGCGCGATGAGCGGCCGCCGCGCCGGCCGGCACCGGCCGGTCCACCTCTCGAGCCAGCGAGGGAGGAGAAGAAGGAGAGGGGAGGGGGAAGGGGTACTCCCCGTCCATGTAGGGGAAGGGCCGAGAGGCGGGTAAGGGACGACGGCGAGGGGAGTAGGAGGCGGAGGGGGGAGCGCGAGTCGGAGGAAGGGCGGCGCGGGAGCATTCACGTCTCGGACAGTCGGACAGTTTTTGCGGGAGGCAAAGACGATGTAGGAGATTCTAATGCGTGCACCGAATAATATGCGTCTCATAACAAGAAATCCGCCAAAATTTAGAGAAATCCATCGTGATATCCAATTCAAATCCGTTGTAATCCTTTGAAAAATCTGCTGCAATCCGCCAATTTAATTCGACCCCAATTCACGAACAAAAATCGCACACACAGCTCACACACAATACCAGAAACCGTCAAACACAAATATCTTGAAAATTACGATTACAAAGAAGACCGGGACTGCAAACGTTTTAGTAGTGTCACGATCAAACTCAATGTTCTCTTCCCGTCCGTGAAAAATACTGGTCGAGGTTAGGAGGCAAGTCTGTGACAAGCCGCTGTTCAAATATCAGACGTGCTGCCGCCAAAGCCCACTTCCGCCGCATCGCGGCTGCCCGCTGCCGGTCAAAGGTGGCGAGCCCAATCGTTTGGGCGACTGTAAATGTCGCGCTATGTGTCGCTAGCTGTCGCTCTCATAAGTTGTCGTCGAGCGTGAATCCACCTTCACAGGTGAAAGGAAATGTGCCTTTCCTAAAACCATGTCTTCAATTTGTTGCAGTGCTTTTTTCTTGCGGTGATGATGCAAATGTACGGCGAAACCACTTTGCTGTGACAGTGGTTCGGTTCTCACGTGACATGTTTCCAATCTCAAGTCAAGAGACCATCTCAAATATTATGAGGTAAGTATCTATTTAAATATTGTTTATGTGGTCTATTCATGCATCTATTTGTTTTCATTCAAATTCCTGTTCTTCTTTCAGGTGACAAGGACAAGCTTTGAGCACATTGTTGTACCCGAGTGTAAATTTATGCTGGGCTCGTATTGAGCTGAACCTGGTCAGTAGTTCATTTGCCTGTAAACATTCTTTTGCTTGTGGGGGGAATGTGTGGCTGTAACACGCCTACAGCAATTTCTGATTGATTTGTTTTACGTTGACATCAACATGCTTCTGTAGCCAAATTAATTTCTAATTATTTTTGTTTCAGAGCACATCAATGTCAAATCATTAAAAAGGATATTCCATATGCTCTCAGGTGTTTGAGTCCGCAATCTTTATTGTCAAGCACCTGAAGTTCTAATGTAAGTTGCCACTAAACTTCATACGAATATGGAAATGCTTTCAGATGACTATTTAGACCGATATGTTAGGTGTATCATTATTATGCTTGTCCTTTTTTCAGACATTCCAACTGTTGCTAACATAGGTCGGCAGTGTACGAAAGCTCATGATATATAGTGCCAGTGCCTCATGGAAATGGTAGACCGTTCCTGTCCACTCCTGTTACCATTGCTTTCTCGTGAAAGTGCTCAGCTGATCCCTGTGTAAAAGGTTCTTTTGATAGTGTCTGTTGATCCCATTCTCATTTATTTGGAACAGTTCAGATCTTTATCCTGTATTTTTTCCAGTCATAGAACATAGATTGTTGATGTAACTTTGAAAACTTTGCCCTTATGTAACACTCTTAATTTAGCTCAACCATTCTCAACAGTTGTATTGTAAACCGTTTCCTCAATTAGTTTAGAGATTTTTCAGTATTATTTTGGCTTTACCAATATCTGTGAATTGTTTACCTGTAAATGAGATGCCCTGAACTTGATAAAATGTCTAAATGTGATAAAAAAAATTGCCTTCTTGCTACTTATGCATTGTCTTTCCCTGGATCAGTGATGCTCACAGTATGCGCACATTAGCTGTGCCTGATTTACCTTTGTTTAGGACTCTGAAATTATTTTGGGCTTCTATACATGGGTTTTTGCATCAATGCGATTTGTAAATTGTTTATGTAATTCTTATTAATGACTTAAACTCTGCTCAGTTCAAAGCCATTATAAATTGCAATAAATCATCTTTATGTCTGAACCCAACAAAAACCACTTCTCTCTTTCTTTAAAAATTGTCATTTCTTTCACGCACAGTCTTACAACATCACTTTTTGGGGCAGGAAGGAGAATAATCCAGGCAACAGTGAAGGCCAAGGGGGTGGGGGGGGGGGGTTACACGAGTTGTAAGAGACCCTACATGACGAACAGGGCAAAACTTACAATAAGGATAAAAGTGGATGGGTTGTCTCCTGGTGGTGGCTCTGGTCGGGTGGGGTACTCATCGGAATATAATCTGAGGCTAGGTTAGGCACTGAGTAGTTGAAAGGAGGATCAGAGGACGCTATGAATGAGGTTAGGCCGAGGAGAGGGGTGCAGTCGTGCCTATGGCATCGACGCCGTTCATATACCACGCAACTGGCAGAACACCGACACGCACGCATCGGGTTGCACCTCACCCTCCCTCCCATGTCAAAAATCTCCAAAGAATGCAATAGGCTTCCTCGTACCTACAAAAAATACTTTTAGTATTCTACTTGGAAAGTAAGTGACGTTGTAGGAAATAAAATGATCAAAAGCCTGTGTATACTAAATACCTTTTGTCTAAAAAGATCCTTTATTTACAAGATAGTTAAACATCGTTAAAAAACAGTAACATGCAATGCAACATTTTCCTGACAAGTAATTTTTGAGAAATATTTATCAGAAAAAGCATACTTATGGCAGGTGTTCTATGAAACCAACATGCAGGCATTCCAAAGTCAGTATAATAGAGTAGGGTCAAACAAAACCCTCATGAAAGTATCACTGGAGCCGAGAGCAGTCTCTTACCTGATATCACACAAGTAGATTGACGACATTCTAGCAGATGATACAGAATTCTTAAAAGATATGACTAAGGAACATGACTATCGTAGAAAAATAACTTTTGGCAGGAATTATAGAGAATGTACACAGTGAATGCCTACAACAAATAATTAAAACAAAGAAATACAGGATGAAAACTCTTAATACAAATTTTTTGAGATCAGGAAAACTCGTACCACTAAGAACAGTCTTTTATCTTGTATCACGCAAAGGAGTGGCCGAAATTCTAGTACAATGTACAAAGTCCTTAAACGATATGACACAAGAACATCACTTTCAGAAAACCAGGCGAGAAGACAGAGTGAATAACTACTTTAATTATTTAAAAAAGGGATTTATAAAAAACTCAGAGCAGGAGACAAGGACGAACCTTTACCTCGGCAATCACTGAGACGAGAGACGGCGAGAGAAGGGTCAAACAAAACTCTCATAAAAGTATCACTGGAGCTGAGATCAGTCCTTTACCTGATAACACACAAGTAGATTGACGACATTCTAGCACATGATACAGAAATCTTAAAAGATATGACTAAGGAACATGACTATCGTAGAAAAATAACTTTTGGCAGGAATTATAGAGAATGTACACAGTGAATGCCTACAACAAATAATTAAAACAAAGAAATACAGGATGAAAACCCTTAATACAAATTTTTTGAGATCAGAAAAACTCGTACCACTAAGAACAGTCTTTTATCTCATATCACGCAAAGGAGTGGCCGAAATTCTAGTACAATGTACAAAGTCCTTAAACGATATGACACAAGAACATCACTTTCAGAAAACCAGGCGAGAAGACAAAGTGAATAACTACTTCAAGTATTTAAAAAAATGATTTATAAAAAAGACTCTTTTGAGAACAATAAGAAAATCTAAAACCCTCTAATCACTAGAGGTTTGTATTTTTTTTTTAATTCAGGTCTTTACAAAATTCGAACAGAAAAAAAGATACGAATATCGCATCCCTAAACCATAACGGCGTTGATGAGGAAAGACAATGTGAATACCTGAGAAAATTATTATACAAGGCTACACAAATTAGGTTTTTAACAATAGGAAAAAATGCCTTGCAGGGACATTTAATGTAATAGTGGAAGGGAACACCTTTACAGCCTAACACTTTGAATCTCTTACATAGAGCAGGAGACAAGGACGAACCTTTACCTCGGCAATCACTGTGATGACGCCGTTTCTCAAATCATCATATTTCTCCCACTTATTGCCCAGGCGAGTGCCGTATGAAACTGAGTGGCGAAGCTGGTAGGCGACTACACCACAGAGCCTATACTTGATGGTTTTTATTACCAAGGAAGGGGGAAATTCTATGAGTTCGTACGAGTTTTGAGCTTTCCCGCTACCCTTGTCAGGCACCTGCATCAGACATGAAACGTCGATGAACACGACAGAGTTCAAGGCGAGACTTTGTTTGCATCTTCGGGAGGAGCAAGATTTCGCTGGCAGAGCTTCATTGCATGAAGTTTCAAATGCATCTATTCCATCACTTTCAAAATGCGATATTGAGGTCTTTAAGATTCTAATTTCTTCAGGACCAGTACAATTTCTACACCTGTCAACAAATTTTGCTGCTGATTCTTGGGCCAGTAGAAGATGGGCCTTCTCGTTTAGTTTTCCCAGGCAGTCGTACGAGCTTATATTCTTTTCCTGTTTGCTCCTTGTTCCCGGTGTCTCGAAAACGACTACGTCGGTCTTGGGTACCACACGCGCAACAGCTTCAGCCCGCAATATGTAGGTTTCTTTGGTTCCAATTGTGGCCAAAGAGCAGGCGGTTTTGAAGAGGAGCCTAGGCGAATCAGTTAAAGCACTACGGATGTGTGGCACGTCAACGTAGGCACTGCAGACCAGCTGACACAGTGAATCAAAATTAAAAGAATTCTTCACCACCACCTTCTCATCAGCGCCTGTGGTCTTCATGTTAAGGTAACCCAGTACGCTGCCGTTTTTCAGCAGCCGATCCTTGGGCACATTAATCTGCTCTGACTCCTGAGCTAGCCTCACCTCCGGTGAGGCAGCAAAGAACTTGGTTCTCGACTTTCTGGATTTCTCAGCTAGGTTCCTGACGTTTTCTTTTGCCTGAAGTTCGAGAGTGGACACTGCAGCATTGTTGGCAATTTCTCCAGAGGGCGCCGGATCGTCTTCAGTGTCTGATATTTCATCTACTTTCTTCCTTTTGATCCGCGGCAGACTTGCAATTTCCTCAGTTCTCTCAGATGTTCCTGGTGTTTCGGGCGCTTTCTCCATCAGTAATGCTGCTGCGAGCTTTGTTTGGCCGTTTATGGAGCTCAAGTGTGTAAGGACCTTTTTTCTAATATCAACGGCCTTGCTTCGTTCTTCAGAACTGTGTTCTGTAGGTCATTGAAATCAACCTCCGCAGCTGCTGCGACTCCACGCAGATACGGAGATTTGTACGTCTTCACAATTACAGCACTCCAGAGGACAAAGTCCTTCGCGTAGTCTGCAAATTTGTCAGCAACCGTGGGGTTATAGTACGGACTGACCCGGTTACCCCGGCATTCACTCCGCTTTTCTGCCTCTTGGCAAACATGGCTGACCCAATCTCTAATATTCTGAGGGATTTCATCCATTGGAATTTCGAATGGCAGCCGCTCCCTATCCTTTGGGTCCTCTTTTAGCAATGAATCTATGTCAAACCTTGCCGGGTCTCCTATTTCTTTGCCCAAAACTTCAACACATGTTTCTGCTGGAACTGCTTCTCCATCATCTGATTGTCCAATGGTTTCTGACAAGGCAACTGTCAAAACATTGCAGAGCAAAATGGCGAACTCTTCAAAAGCGGTACATTGGACCAATACGGCAAGGCAGCGAACATAAAAATCCTTGACCAGTTTGTGCCCATCATTCCTCCATACTTTCCATTGGGTCACGTTTTTCATGACATGAGCGATATCTTTGCGAATGAATACTTTCGCTGGGTCTTGTCTCTGCTCAAGAAGGAAATCAAACTGAATTTCGATATATTGTTTGAGAGTATGGCACTCACCGAATGCCCGAGCAAAGGAACACAGCAATGCCATGGATGAGTCAGCAACGGCCTCATTCGGAGGTTCGCCTTCTCTTCGAAGCCAAGAGGTAATTTTAACTGTGTCCTGCTTTTCAGAAATCATCTGAGCAATGGGAATCTGAGCCTTTCCACTCAGGACAAGTTCATAAAGGAATAATGTGGCACTCAGCCCACTCACTGGAAGAAGCCGCGGTATCCCTTCTACGACACCCGCCGTGGCGTCAGCAACGACCCTCGTGTATCCACTCTTCTTATGTGTCTTGTATACGAGGAGTTGTTCCGGCGTATCGTACGTAACATAAACAGGATCAGCTCCAATTTCGTGGATAGACCCAACATGAGGTTGTGACCGCTTCATATGAGCCACTTTGGCCAGCTCCTCGACGCCTTTGCAGACCTGAAGTTTTTTATCCTTGTGTTCCTGCTAACTCTTCCTCAGGGTACTCAGTCTTGGCACGTTAGGTGGAATTACGTCACCTAGCTCCATCGATGTACTTGCAAGGCCCCTCTGATATACGGCACAACTAATGTTTTCACGTGGTTCTCCAGCTTCTGATCTCCAATTCCCTCGTAGCTGTCTTCTTTTCTGGTGAAGTTTGCCCCGGGTGTCGGTTGCATGCCATGTGGCACTGACGCCAACATTCTCTTCGGGTGGAGTAAGAATTTTCATTGTTCCCTTTCCAGAACATTCTTTGCAGGTACCCGAGATCACCACATAAGCACATGGTATAGACAAATCTTTGTTGACTCTGGCCTTGAAGGTGTATGGACTTGGCAGAGCATGTTGGTTCCAAAGCAAGTCACAGAGATAGTGACCCCAGCCCTCTAGCAAAAGATCATCACGTGGGGACTTCATTTTGGACCAATCCTCTGCGTCAAAGTTAATGACAAATCTCTTTTTCGGAAGAATGGCGTCATTACAAGATTCAGTTGATTCGTTGTTATTCACATCGTCATCCTCATCACTGACGTATACAGACTTCACCAATTCGGGAAGCTGGTGATGAGTTCTTAACAGGGATTGAGAGTCTTTCCTGTTCTCGTGAAGATACTGCCACAGATACATTGGGCTCATTTTATCCTCAAGCTCCTTGCTGATTTTTTCCAGACATCGTGTGATTTAGTCAGCAGGTTCTTTTGTCATCAAAAATTGTCTCCTGCTTCTTCAGTGCTGATATCACACTCTCTGGTGGAACTGCAGGTTTCCTCGGCATCTGAAACAATACACAAAACATCGACATAGTTAGACAAGTCAATAACTAGGGGTACGCTCCGAAATGCTGCGCGTAATGTAGCGAGCGAAGCGTAAAGACATTTCAAACTTAACATGAAATAATGGCTGATCGCGATGGGCAATGCTTGTTTGAGTCGCCTGCCTAGGTGGGGATACGCCAACACGCAATACACGCACTTGCCTATGCCCCAGGCGCTCGTCAGAGTCAGGCAGCGGGGGAAAAAGGAAGTTATGTGTGTGTGTGTGGGGGGGGGGGGGGTGAGGTGAAAACTGAAGTGGGTACTTCGTGCTAAACTTTTTGTATTGCGTACTAGGGTAAAGAACGAGACTATGGCAATCCCACAAATGTGGGTTGATTTTCTTCTTGTTTTACTTGCGCCGGGGATGAAGGGGTCTTTAGGTAAACGAATGATCTACGCGTTACGTAAAATATGAAAATGTGTCAATTGTTGAGGGGGGGAGGGAGGGGGAGGTGCAACCCGATGCGTGCGTGTCGGTGTGCTGCGAGTTGCGTGGTATGTGAACGGCGTCGATACCCCAGGTACGACTACTCCCCTCTCCTCGGCCTAACCTAACCCATAGCGTCCTCTGATCCTCCTTTCAACTACTCAGTGCCTAACCTAGCCTCAGATTATATTCCGATGGGTCCCCCACCCGACCAGAGCCACCACCAGGAGACAACCCATCCACTTTTATCCTTATTGTAAGTTTTGCCCTGTTCGTCATGTAGGGTCTCTTACAACTCGTGTAACCCCCCCCCCCCCCCACCCCCTTGGCCTTCACTGTTGCCTGGATTATTCTCCTTCCTGCCCCAAAAAGTGATGTTGTAAGACTGTGCGTGAAAGAAATGACAATTTTTAAAGAAAGAGAGAAGTGGTTTTTGTTGGGTTCAGACATAAAGATGATTTATTGCAATTTATAATTGCTTTGAACTGAGCAGAGTTAAAGTAAGTCATTAATAAGCATTACATAAACAATTTACAAATCGCATTGATGCAAAAACCCATGTATAGAAGCCCAAAATAATTTCAGAGTCCTAAACAAAGGTAAATCAGGCACAGCTAATGTGCGCATACTGTGAGCATCACTGATCCAGGCAAAGACAATGCATAAGTAGCAAGAAGGCAATTTTTTTTATCACATTTAGACATTTTATCAAGTTCAGGGCATCTCATTTACAGGTAAACAATTCATAGAGATTGGTAAAGCCAAAATAACACTGAAAAGTCTCTAAACTAATTGAGGAAACGGTTTACAATACAACTGTCGAGAATGGTTGAGCTAAATTAAGAGTGTTACATAAGGGCAAAGTTTTCAAAGTTACATCAACAATTTACGGTCTATGAATGGAAAAAATACAGGATAAAGATCTGAACTGTTCCAAATAAATGAAAATGGGATCAACAGACACTATCAAAAGAACCTTTTACACAGGGATCAGCTGAGCACTTTCACGAGGAAGCAATGGTAACAGGAGTGGACAGGAACGGTCTACCATTTCCTTGAGGCACTGGCACTATATATCATGAACTTTCGTACACTGCCGACTGATGTTAGCAACAGTTGGAATGTCTGGAAAAAGGAAAAGCATAATAATGATACATCTTACTATGTTACAAGAATATTTCAAGAGCTGTCGGCGTCATCCGCCTGGAGAGAAAAAGGTTTGATAAGCATTGTAATTATGAAGGTAACTTATAATATCTGTTCTTTATAGAAACCTCTTGTTCCCTGAGACGATCAAACTCAGCTACGTTCATGTCAACATCTTCTGACTCATCATCCTGCAGTTGAAAATGAATCTTTCGAAACAGAGTCAATAGCCGTGATGACACTGCTGTTGTTGGCCTTGTCCCTTTCCTACATTGTGTTTTGGTGCCCTTTTTGGGGTTGATCCCTATCATTCCTCTAGAAGAGATGGATATGTTAGTTGAGCAGAAAATTAATGAGAGTATTGTTTTGTTCAGATAATTCCACTTTCTGACTGTTACCTTTGCACAAAGTCCATGGTCAGGCTTGCCTCAACTGGGTAGTTTATGCCACATATATAGTAGTAAGCGAAACTCACCAGAAAGGCCTCATAAAAGGTCCTTGTGGCAGTTTCAATTGCTTTGTCTACAGCAACATAAAATTTCTTGGCTGTATACACTTTGCCTACAAAATGATATGAAGTGAAAATGAAAGTTGCTTATGGATCCAATTTCTTTTCTTTAGCAGAACTAAACCTACCAACTGCAAAGACCATAGGTGTTGATGAAATTGCAGTTAAATCGTACTTTTCACTGAAAGTGTCAACAGTTATGCCCTCCTACAATCGGAAAAGCGAAAACAACATGTTAGTGTATTTAATAACAACAATTTCAGGTGAGTGAAAAGGCAAAGAACTCTTTGTGAAAATGTCTTACATCAACTCTTGCCAACCATTTGGAGGAGTCCTCATCAAAATATTCAGACAACATGAACAAAATTGTCACAAGCTTCAACCCTTTTTTGTTGTCTGCATTGCTAAACTTTTCATAACACTTGTTTATTTTTTTCATGTCTACTTCATGTTTTTTCTGCCTGAGGAAAAATTTAATCAAATCGTCACCGTATTCTTCCAAAAAGTCCTCAATAGAAGAATATATATCAAACTCGGTGAGCTGGTGGAAGTGCTGCACTGTCGATCTCCAACTAAATATAAAAGGCCATCTCTCGGAGATTTTTGCAATGTGGCAATCATTGATGTCTACATCACTTGGGATCCGAGGGTTTGTACCTTGGTCTTTGGCCTTTTGCAGTTCAAATATTACTTTGGACACTGTATTAATTTCTTTCCTCAGAGTCCCATATGTCTTTTCACAAAGGTCCAAGATCTTTTCCCAGTCCCAGTTCTTGCGCCGGGTGCCACTGTGAATTTCCAAGAGCTCAAGTCTTTTTTCCTCTTGTGATTGCTCTGTCTCCCCTTCTGGAAGCTGGCACAGAATGTATCTCCTACAACCATACGCCTGTGGGTTCCCAGAGGGAGATTCCCTCTCCAGGTCAGTCCTATCCTGTCTACGCATGTTGTCAAAACATGTCTGCAGTTGTTTTAAAATTGATACTGGCTGTTGCAGTTAAGACCTAATCATGAGGTCATCAAATGATGTTGGGAAAAGCTGCTGAATTTTGTGAGCGACAGAAACAAAAATATCCCTGCTGGCGAATGGTACTTCTTTTCTCACATCTTCTACAATCCTGTATACCATCTGACGCCTGTCTGTTTCTGAAGGTACTTTTCCTTTAGAAATTGCTGCAATAAGATTTGGTGGCATTTTCTCCCACTTAATCTTAAATTTTGTTCTTGTAGCAATTGCAGCTTGTGCCCTTATGTCCTGAGCTACATTAGGCACCTCCCCTGTACAGGAACAGAAAGAAAAGCATTCTCGTGTAAGTAGGGGACTGAATTTTGAATTAGTATCTTAGTTTTGTTATATTCCTGGTGCTGAACTTTGATTTAATTTCAGAGGCTTGTCATTAGCAATTGGAGCCTACAGTGCATTGCTTTGGTCTCCTATCAACTTACCTATAGATTTGAATTTCTGAGCAAGCTCAAGTGCAGTGAAAAATGGAAGATTGTATCTTGAAGTTAGGTGATTAGCATCCAGCAATTTTAGCTGGTCTACTGATTTAATGTTATCTTTAATAAGGTCAGCTGCAAGCCTATCTATAATCTCTCTTTCCAGCGTAGGCACTGCCCAAGAAATTTTGCTCTTGACAGTGTCCTCCATCTTGGAGCAAAACTCAATGTGGGACCTTCTTACCTAGATAATCGTTCTAATTGCTAGAAAACTATTGTATGTAACAGTTACACACTGAAATTAACTTTTCTGTGTGAATGGACTCACCCCAGGTAGTTAGTACTGATTTCTGATCAGAAGCAGCTTTTGAATAGTCACAAATTGGTCTCTGATGATCTGGTCTCTGATGAAAACCACGGATCGTTTCTAACGTCCGGACAGCTGATGATCAACTGATTTGAATCGAAGTGCGGGGCTCGGCAATCAAAAATCTAGTTTAGCCAACTGTGTCCTTCCATCCTTATCACATCACAACAGAAGTATTGTGGTTGACCGATTCAGGTTTGTAGAAAGGGAATCCGCTTTTATTTTGGTATGCTGTCAGTTATTTCTTATATTTTCTATCTATTTTTCTATATTTTAAGGGAATGCATATATTTTTCTTTAAATTTTCCACTATTGAATTGCAAAGGTGGAAATAGGGGGAAGTTAGCCATCTTCTGTCTGATCTTCCCTCCCCCTCCGTCCCCCTCTTCCCCCCTCCCCCTCTTCGGCACGCCCAACCGCCCGGCCCGGCCGGATGTTAACCTGTACAAATGGTCGCGCGCGACTCCGCAAAGTCGAGCTGTTTGGTTGAAAGAACAATTAACATTTTGGGAGGAGCCTTGGAACAGTAGGCCCTTTTCTCTGTTCTGTTTGTTTATGCTTAGGATTTCATTTTTAAACAATGTAAATTACTTTGCTTTTAGGTTCAATAAGCTTTTGTTGATAAGGTAAGGGCCAATCCTGTCTTGTCTACTGTTTGTTGGTGCTTTAGATTTTAACTGTTCGATAATGGAAAATTATTTGATTTCAGATGCATGACTTCAGGTGACTGACTTATTTTTATATTTGCTACAAAGACTTGGGTGAAATTCTTTCTTGGACAATACAATATTATAAAGGTAATTGCTGCCGTTGTGCTGTACAGTTAATGCTTTGTTGCCTCTTCAATTTTTTTACATCTTTTTAATGTCAAGAAATGTTTTCCATGTAGGACCCAGTAGGACCTCGCTGGAGCTATGGTTTCCATAGAAATTTGGAGAAGCCGCATTGGATGCTACCTTGGGAGCAGACGTACTCGCAATTGTTTGGACAATCATTTTCTAAAGTGTACCAGTCTTCATTTCAAGTTGCTTGCTCTACATGTGGTGGCTATTTTGCTGGTTATTGGCAACATTGAATCAAATCCTGGTCCAGGATTCATATACTTGTGCCAAGACAAGTTGTGTGGCTTTTCTACTTTGGATGTCAAAACTCATGTTTCACACCAAAAGATTCACAAGTCAAGCTCCAATTTTAGATTCAAGTGCCCAGTTCCCACTTGTTCTTATTCTTTTAACAACTACCAGGCTGCATATCAACACGTCCATACGATTCACTGCAATACAAGTGTCTCCATGGGGAGTTCTGGTTCAATGCAGGGAAGCTCTACATTATATATGTGTTCTGTTAAAGAAGAATGTCTTGGAAAGACTTTTTATTCGCAGAAGGACATTTGTCATCATGCCATCAATCACCTGGCCAACAATGAAGGTATGCCCTTGCCCTGCCCCCTTCAATGTATCGTAGAGCGTACTAACAGGACTCCGGTATTCAACAAAGAATCTGTGCTACGGTCTCATCTGTCAATCAAGCATAAAGGCTGGAAAAGTAAATTTAATGTGAAGGAAGCCGCTGTGACCACTACAGAGATTAACCAGCCTTCAGTCAGCAATGAAAACCGTACTGAATCTTTGGATATTGATGCTGAGGGTCATGATGTGTTCTTTGATGCAGAAGATTCAAGTACTGATGAGGTTTTTACTTTTGAAAATGCTATATCAAGTGTTGCAAAGTTTTATTTAATGTTGGAGGGTGAACTCTTTCTTCCAACAAGTACTGTTCAGAATATTTCTCAGTATATTACATTTTTGTCTGAATTGACTCAAATTAAAACTGAGCAAGCTCTGAGGAATGAGCTCCGTCAACTCAACCTCACCCCTGAGAAAACTGACCAGATTGTGAAGAGAATTTTGATAGCTGATCCTATGTTTGCCTGTCATCACAAGCACTGTGCGGGACCTTCTTTAACCTCAGACACACTGCGCAGAAAATATTATAAAGGGAACTTTGGGTACGTTGATGTTACTGAGATAAATGTCTGCCCACGGGATTTAGAGGCACGCCAGTTTGCTCACTATATTGATGTTAAGAAGACACTTGATGTCATTCTCAAAGATGATGATGTACGGAAACAGATCAATGAGTCATTCAGTCAGCCCAGCTCCGACCCAGATTTGATTGATGACTATACCAAGGGTTCTCTTCATTCATCTGATGGAAATGGGCGCTCAAAATATATTGACCTGTTATTTTTCATAGATGCCTTCAACATGGTAAATCCCTTAGGAGCGGCAAAAAATCTTTACAAGACTGTAGGTATGTATGTATACAATTCTCAAAATAATCAATTGTTAGTAGCTGCCTAGAGAAATGTCTTCTTTTTGTATTTTTGTTGATTCTACTTCAGAAGCTTATGATTCCACAATTTGTGTTCTCTTCTCATCCAGGCGTCTACATGACAATACTTAATTTGAAGCCCCACAACCGAGCGAAACTAGACGCAATGAATTTGGTGATGCTGGTGCAGGAGAAATTCTTAGAGGCCTGTTGTCACAGGAAGTACAATGTGAGCTGTTCTCACATGAGGTGCTTCAAAAAGATCATCCGAGATCTGAACGCTCTCTTTGAAGAGGGCGTCATGTGTGGTGGAGAGCACATCAAAGTAAGGCTGAAATTTACTGTAGGGGACAGCCTTGGGGCCCATCAAGTAGGAGGGCTACTTAGAAACTTCAGCAAATCCAAGTACTTCTGTCGCTTCTGTGAGATCACAAGGGACATGTTTTTGGGCAGTTCCCGCAGTTTGGGCCCTAAAAGAACTGTGGTAAATTACAATAGTCATGTTCGCCGACTTATGCTGAAGAGACAGGCTGGGCTTCTTGTAGACAGTCATAGAGGCATCCGTTTCGGTTCAGTATTGAATTCCATCAAAGGCTACCATGTTGCCAGCCCTGGGCTTCCACCTTGTCTTGGACATGATGTGTTTGAAGGAGCTGCCACCTGGGACTTAAGATTTATTATTGATCATTTTATTTCTAAGAAATGGTTTACATTAGATGACTTTGTTCAGCGCTTGAAGATGTTTAAGTGTAAGGGCCACGATACGGCAAACAAGCCAAAATCCATCAGCAAGAAGAACAAGAAAGGCGATAAAAATCAGAAGGGCCTTGGCCTCCATGCTGTGCAGGTTTGGTTCATCCTGCGAATGTTGCCATTTATTGTTGGTGATAAAATTCGAGATAAAAATGATCCTGTGTGGCAGTTTTACTTGAAACTTAAGCAGCTTACCGAATATATCTGTGCTCCTAAGCTAACCAAAGGACAAATTGAAGAAATGAGGGTTTTAATTTCGAATTATATGGCTGCAAGGACTGAGCTGAAATTAAAGTGTAAACCAAAGCACCACTTTATCATGCACTATCCAGATTTGTACTTGGAGTGCGGACCTTTAATACATCTCTGGGGAATGCGCTTTGAAAGCATGCATTCTATTTTTAAGAGGATTGCAACTCTAGCAAAAAAATTTATCAATGTGACTCTAACAATGGCAAGGAAGTACCAACTGCGGCTTGCTTACCAGTCAACTGGCCCTCTCTTTCAGACTGGCACTGTTCTCTCCAAGTCATGTTCCAAGCTTTCCGAGTTGTCCATTACACCAGCAACCCAAGCGGTTATATTGAACCAATTTTCTAAGGAGGCCATAGTGGCAGAAGATGTTCATCTTAATGGTCAAATATTTAAGAAAGGAGATTGGGTTTTATTTGGATATCAAATTGCCAATAGTGTGATTTCTTTGGGCCAAATAGTGCTGATCATATGTGATGGGCCTGACGTTCGCTTTGTGTTCCAATCTGCAACTGCAATTGCTAGGCGATCCTTGGGGTTGTATGAAATTATTGAAAATGAAAATGAAAACAGAATTATGATGGAAGCTGCATCTGTGGAAAGCTTGCCACCTCAGCCTGTGTATAAATACAACACTAAATTGCACTTTTCCTTGAAAACACAAATTCAGTTAATTACTTCTTAACTGGTGACAGAAACTAAACCAGAAGTAAAATATTTACCCAGGTAATGTACCTTTTTCTCTGGTTTCTCCTGTTGTTACTACTTGTGTTTTTATTAATTAAATTATATATGATTTTTTTCCCTTTAGATGTAATTGGCTTTTAACCGTCTGTTATATAAGTTTCAAATTGTTGTGTTGAATCAAAGACACAGAGTTTGTTCAAGTTGTTATTTTCATGGAGTAAGGGAGTAAGAGGAGCTGTTTATTGGCAATACTTAGTCAAATCCTGGTCCAGACTTGTGGTGAGTCTAATTGTGTAGATTTTCTTCCTTGGATTTTCAAATTTATGTATCTTACAAAGACACTCACAAGTGTAGTTGAAATTCGTGGCTGTTAAGAAATGGTTAATATTTGTATCAGGTCAGGATCCCTTCTCCCTGTATTTCTACTGCCAGTTATTGCTTTAGACTTGATTATTTAATATTAAAAAGCTACTTTGCTTGCTTTCAGATGCGGTTGATTCCTGACTCTACTACAGGGCTCTGCCAGTCTTGTTTATTACTGCTCTAGCACTGCCAGTATTTTGACGTAATTGTTCATAGGATGTCATTGACCTGCCAAGGCAATGCAGACCCGAGCTGTGTTGCTATTATTGTTTTGAAACACCAAACTTAAAAGTAGACGGTAAGACTTTATGGCAATACACTTGAGGGTACTGTATTCACCTCTTTTTTTTCCCTGCATTCTGTCATACTTTCACCTCTGCTTGCAGGTCTTTGCGCCCCCCCCCCCCCCACACATGTTGGTTCTGCAAATTTATACTAAATTAATTTCATTTGAGATTCCGTTCCTGGGAACCAAGTTTTTACATCTGTGCCTCCCTTTAGTAAGCTCTCTGTTAGCTCGGTCCATTATTTCAGGTAAGTAATGGAGTTTTATTTTTGTAGGTGATTGTTGAATTGAGAGTCTTTGAAATTAATGCTTCATTTTTAAATATCCTTTCTCAGGTGACTATGGGTATACCGATGTTCATAAGATGTTTTTAACCTGTGGTGACCCGCTCTGAGCTCCTTTCTGTGTGTTGAAATTTGTGGTCAAGATGGTTTGTGCTTTATTAAGTTGAACATAATTTAATTTTGGTACAGGCATTGAATTACTTGTATGTAGTTAATTTTTTTCTCATGTAGTCATTTACTCATGTGCATATGTATTTCTTGTGTTCTCAGGAATCACAAATATTTCTTGGAATTTGCTCAACAATGGTTTTGTGTTGATGTTGCTTAGAGTTCTTCATGTTGTTCCATTCAATGTTGTTTTAAGAAGCTATTGATGATAGTATCAGGTGAAGAGCCATATTGTACGTTTTGCAATTGCAACAATTAAAGTACAGTATTTTCTTGAGTTATGCATTTCAATACTTTCACTTATTTCTCCCTACTTATGTTCACAGTTTTGGTGTTGCATGTGGTTCAATATCTGTGTTGATAATGGGGAAGTGAAGCTCAAAATGTCCTAGCTGAGAAATGATGCATTTTGGGCTGTAACTTTAAATGTGACTGTCAAGAAGCTATTGATGATCGTGTCAGGTAAGGATCCATCTTGTGTTTCTTGTTTACTGCCTGTCGCTTAAGATTTTTATTGTTCAATAATGGAAAATTGTTCTGATTTCAGATGCAAATTGGTTTCTGACTCTTCTCAGTAGCTTTTGGGTTTTGTTTGCTATTTTCTTGGCACTTAAATATTCATGGAATGTCATTGTCTACATACTTTCCATTGCTTACATTGCCATAAAGAAAATAGTGAAGCAAACCTTGGTTTTGTGGCAGCAGATGGCATTGAACACTTTGGTCAGGAGATGTAGAATACCGCAGCAGTTCTTCAGAAGGCTCCTGTTTCCTTGTGAAAAAGCTAAGTGCTTGTTACATGTGACTTGTGCGTTTGTAGCTTGCCTAGCTTCAATTTCTATTTTAGTACTACTGTAAGTATTTCCCTCATATGTACTCATATGTATATTTTGCGGCGATTTAAATTATTTTTCATCTTTTCCCTCTTGTGTGTTATGTTTCAGAAGTTTGTATCAATTCTAGTGAATTTACAACAAAAACAAGGAAAATTTAAATGAAAATTGTGAGTATTCGCTGAACTGTGTTTAAGATTTTATTTGTGCTTGTTTTACAAAATTCTGAAAAGCATGTTTCTCGTCTTATGAACCATTTAGTCATCTTAGTTCTCTTCCATTAATTTGTAAAAATCCACAAGATGCATTCATTTTGACAGGTGCTTATTGTCTCCAAAAATATGAAAACTGGAAGCATTGCAATTGCAGGCTCCTGTGTTGATCTTTCTTTTGTCATATTACTTGTTGACTTGGTAGAATTATATTAACTCATTTCATGAAATCGTTGATGCACTTGAACTGTATGGTATTTCTTATTCCAACTACATCTTTCTTTTTCTCAGGTTGGTGGTGTTCCAGTCTGCATTCCATCTGAAACTGAGGTGTTTGTGCCTTCATTTAAAATTGGAGGTCCACAATTCCATCTTGAATCAGACAGCAAGGCTTCCTTTACGTATTGTAAGTCGACCTTTCTTCGTTCTGGAACGACAAAATTTTTGACAGTGTGGTGGGCCCGCAGGGCCCACGTGGCGTGAGGGGACCTCGAGCGCAGCGAGAGGTCCCCTCACGCCACTCAAGAGGGCCGAAGGCCCTTTAAACGAGCTTAAAGAAGCGAGTATTATCATATAGCTGAATGCGTATTAGGTTGTTTACAATAGTATTTGTTATTCTTTTCTTTCATTTGTGTGTTTTTTTGTGCTTTCATGACTTCAGGTTGTGGTAATGCATCTTAAGATAGTGTGTGCAATCTCCCAGTGCACTGATTAATTTTAAAGAGTGTTAAGATATTACTGCAGGGGTTATTCTATTATTATTTTTTTCTAGGTACCATTTTTAGTGTTTAAACACTTCCCTTATTTATGGCTAGTAGAGGTTTACATGAAGAAAGTGGAGCTGGTTGACCGACTCAGGATCCCTTCCTGGGATTTAGCTCAAGCATCTTCGACCAAACTCTACGAGAAACTTGGCTATAAACTGCCACTAGTGGCTTACACCTGGAAGACATTTATATTTATTATTATATAGCTGAATGCATATTAGGTTGTTTACAATAGCATTTGTTATTCTTTTCTTTCATTTGTGTGTTTTTGAGTGCCTTTATGACCTCAGTTTGAGGTCATATGCACTGGAGAGTATTGTCATGGTCTGCTTCTCACTTATATTGGAATAGTTCAGTGCCTAATAATGTAAAATTTCTTCTCATATTTTCCAATACAGCCATTTTCCACACACAGTGGAGGCACCCGTAAATGCCATCAGCAGGCTGGCCTGGCCAAGGCGCCCAGTGAAACCGAGCCGGGCCAGTGGAGCGCACAGGTCTGGTACTAAGGGAAGACAGACCAGCCTGTTTGACCTACAATTTCGTGTGGTGACAATAATGTATCAAATTTGATTTACCAAAATCTTCCCCTTCATGGCTTTTGAGGTTAAGGTCTGCGCGCCGTTCACGTGGCGGCGCGACTGCTGTATTTCTGCGTCCATTCGAATAGAATACATAACCTCAAATCATCAATTTCAGATAGACTGACTGACCTTCTCTGAATGGAAATGGCGCCGCCAAATACTATATTCTACTGAAAGACGTGGTCGACGCAGGGAATAGGTATTATATTCAGTACTTACATGCGGCGAACACGCCCGTTCCTTCAGGAGTGGTGCAGAGGCACGCCCGTGCTCCTGTCCTGTTGATGCTTAAATGAAGGCTGATGCGACGATCTTCATTCGCGTTGCGCCGCACGGTCGTCGGTATGAAGATGAGAAATTACCAAGTCGGAGTCGGCGGCGTAGTTTGCCTCGCGGCGCTAGATGGCGCTGCAGCTCACGCGCGAACTTTAAACTCGGGAGTAAGGCACAGAACCCCGTTCTCCCAAACATCGAGTAAACGATAGATACGACAAAATTGAGATCAGAACAATAGAGAACAAACGCAAGACACATGTAATATGGAGGAAACTAATGCACACGGAACACTTCCGCTGCAGGTAGCCGTACCCGAGTAGCAATATTTTCAGCAATTTTATCTCGACGTATCTTTCGGAACAAATAGAACTTTTTTGTGGAACACAAAAGAACAATCAAGGAACAATTAGTCGAAAAATTGTCGTTCATATTGTAGAGACGCACGGGTCCAACTTCACCTACCTGTGGTACACGGCCCCTAGGGCTTGTGTACCCCAAAACGGTTTGCTGGGGGTTCATGGTTCCTGGGGGCCGTTTTCCCCCCGGGGGTTGCTTGGCCCCTACTGCTCGTGTACCCCGAGTTGGTTGGTTGGGGTACATGGCCCCTAGGGATGGTGGGGGTACATGGCCCCTAGGGATGGTGTACCGGGGGGGTGGGGGGGGGGCACCTCATCCCCGGGGGTATGCCATCACTGCCACACGGGAAACCAACCCGTATCCTCTGCTTTTTGTTGCACCCACTAGGCCGCCGCTCCCTGGTGCAACGTTCACGGAACAATGTTGAACATACATATATGGCTAGCCACACACGCCAGGCTTCAGGCAAGGGCATGTTTGGATTTCACCGGGCGTCGCCCTTGTCGCTTGTGAGTGTACAGCTGCCGGCACGTGCTCTGAATCACGCAAGGCCGCCGCGTCTGGGAGGCCACGAGCGCACGGGAGGTCAACAGCCGAGCCGGCAGCGGCCGCCTGGCCCGCGGTCAGTGGGTGATAACAGCCGGCCTTGGCCGGGGAGCCGCCACGCTGAACATACGCAGTGCCCGAGGGCCCCATCCGGAGGGTCAGAGCGCCGACCTTTTGCCGCATCCCGCCCTCGCGCCGGACGCAGCAGGCAAACACTGTTATGTCACGTCCTGACTGTTGACCTCACCAGCGGCCCCCTCTTTTGTAAAAGACAATTACAGGTGCGGCTGTGGTCCGTCGTCTGCGTGGTTAGGTTCCACGCTCGTCGGCGGCGCACTTGCATTTGTGTCTTTTACGAAAGACGGAATGTATTTCTGGTTGACAATGCTGTGGAACTCACTCACACGCGGTTTCCTTTGTTCAATTTAATTGGAAATTCACATCAGGTTTACAAGATATGTACAGAGGGGCTACGGAGAGTATTTGAGTTAAAAGGAGACGAGAAACATAACAGTTGAAAGCACGAACGGGCTGCTAACTTAATTTGTCATTATACACTGCAACAATTTCCTCAGAAAACTGGCGATATTATGACAAAATGCCAGGCCTAAGGCATCGTCTGGTTGCCCCCTTTTTAGCCCGTCCCGACACGTTTCGGTATAAACGGACAGCACTGTTAAAAATATATTGGAAATTCCTGAAGTCCTCCGGAAACTTTTTTACCAACTGATTCTTCGTTTTTTCCCAACGTACGACATATTGAGATTCGCTCTGCTGAGAGCAAACTTCTAAAGCGCATTTAATAGAGGACACATGGTCTTCCTCAGTAGCCACAATATCATACCTCACACTAACGCATACTCCCTGTGACAAGTGACTTTATCCCTCGAACTCCTGAAGGTCCTCTAGAAATTCACGAGGGGCGGTCGGAAATAAAATTACCAACTGATCCCTCGTGATTTCCCAGACTTTTTTTTTTAACAGTGAGGAGCCGGGCTTATAGACTGATGCCGACTGTTCGTTTGTGCGGACGTGTGTGCGCAGACTTATCGTTGACGGAGGAAGTTCAAATTTGGAGGGTAGACTTCTTTTGCGGAGTAAACAAACGTACGGTGGTCGCAATTGTAAAATTTTGTCGCGTTCCTGTTTTATGAGCATTGTTAGATTTGTTAGGTTAGGGTTGGCCGCTGCGTGTGGTGCGCCTGCAAGGCGCACTCCGTCGCGAGTCGGGACGGGCTGAGGTTAGCGATTGCAATCGTTACAAAATTTGTAGCACCGGACACATCTCGAGTGACTTCGGGCGGGGGCCGGAGGCCCCCGCAAACGCCGCCGGCAGGCCAAGGTGTCGGTGGAGCGGAGCAGAACCGGCTCCGAGGTTCGACGGTGGGACGGGCCAGCTTGTTGACATGCGTTTCCTAGTTTTGGCGCGACGGCTGACCGGACACACATTAAATCGACGAAATCTGTTTTCCTGTTGCAAATGTCATCACGCGGTAGTAAAATGACGATTCCTTGGACCTGTGTTTAGACTCCGCGTTAATCCATTTTGGTGAAAATCATCGGATATTACTCGATCTGAGAGCCACCGGGTAGCGTTGCCCCCACCGCAACAGTGAGCCGAGGGTGGAGCCAGCAGGGCATGGACCGACTACTGGTGTAGTGGACTGAAAGTGCTCTGAATCTTTTGCCAAAGCTTCTCCAGTAGCGTAGCCAAAATCCTTCAACTATTAGCCTGAATCATCGCCGTTTCTAACGAAACTAGTCGGAATGGACTAGAAACAACTGCCGCACTTAGGTGAAAGGCCTAAACGCTTAGTCTTACCACAAAGCGTTTTTCAGTAAAGCGCACAGCAGGAAAATGATAAGCTGGCACAATAACTTTGTTTATTGGTACTGGCAGTGCAAATTTACCTGTATGCAGTATGGTTTCTATCAGTACTGATGTTTTGTCGCGATCCTGGTAAAGCCGGCGCATCGCTTATTGCGACGAACTTAGCAGACCGACAAGACCAGACTATATATTTTAGAACGAATTTAATGTTTCCGGTAATTAATATGCAGGCCAAGCATCGGCAACTTGTAAGCATTGTGTTCCTCTTCGAACGCCCAGGCCCTTCGCAAACCCGGTAGTGCTAGCGTACGGATATTACCAGGAATAAGGACAAACAACGCCCCGAACGTACAGAAAAATGTGTTTCTCTTTCCAAAAGGTGTATACTGTATCATATCAAAAGTCCTCGAAAACCCCGTCAAGTCAAGCGCTGACAAGTTGTGACCGCGGTTTTGATGACTTTTGATGTATGTAGTGCATGCACACCGAGACCTTTCAGAAAAGCATGACGAAACGTATAGTGATAAAAACTTCAATTGTGTTAGGTTTGTTTCTGTTATTCGTTTTGCGAATTCTCCTGTGTGATAAGATTTGTATAGGGTTGGCCGCTGCAGGTCACTCAGCGACTCGGCATGCACTGTAAGAAACGCTTCTGGAAAATTGCTAACAATTCATAGGAAAATCTGCCGCCGGCAAGCCGCGAAATGGGCAGTCCCCTGTCGGAACGAGGTGCCGGTGGAGCGCTACGAGGCTGGCGCCGATTTGACGTTGGGTCGGGCTTGCTAGTTGTTACTATTGAACTAGGTCGCAATCTCTTCTCGCGATGTATTTAAGAGATGGTTCTTTCATTTTTCCGCGTGCATTTTTACTTATGTAGAAAAATGAACAAATTGAAATGCAAAAATGACAAATTGTGATTCACGGTCTGAGAAAAATCTTCAGGAAGGAAGCAACACGCGCTATGCCTGGGCTCCCATCTGGGAGGGGAGAGAAGGGGAAAATGGATCGGGGTCAGAGGTTCCCGTGGCGGTCGAGCAGGGGCCTCACAGCATCCAATCAGTCGGCGTCCTCTTCTCGTCTCAACACGATGTCTCCTCGTATCGTTCTCGTTGTTAGCGGCGTGCTGGCCTTCGTCGCCGCCTGCCAAGCTGGTCCATGTAGGTGGATTTGTTATAATATAGGAAAGTCCTATTTTGCCTTTATATCGGTTCAAACTTTAAGTGTTAGGGAGCGTCAGGATGATGTTTACATTCCAAATTGAATTTGATAATCGTGCAAATGCCTTCAATAGATGTGCGCGATGTTCTTTTAATGTTTTGGGCTAAAATTAAATAAGTCTTTGGAAGGCACACGTTAACAATTTTTGAATAGTGCTTGCAGTGTTATTGTATAGATTTTAATTTTTTCGTATGCATTTTTAAATAGTTGTTTGTTATCACGCCGCGCTCTCGCTAGCGATAGCAGATTCGACGGCATGCTGAACGATTTGGGAGGGGTGAACTGTATCCGCCATTTTCAGAGGCATGTATTGTGGTGTCTGCCTCCAGCCGTGCCGCCAACGGTGCTGCCAACTGTGCCTCTGGCGGTGGGCAACAAGTTGACTGCCAAGGTGCAGTATAAGACGAAGTTCGACTGGGTTGAGATCCACGGCTGCGATGCCTTGTCCTGCAACGTCATGTGGGTGTCCGGTCCCTCCAGCGCCACACAAGACCTCCGTTTCGACGTCTTCACCCAGGCCGACGCCAACGGCGCCGATCCCAAAGAACAACTGGTGAGAAACTGGAACAAATGCTTTTTAAGCTGATGGCGTTCCCTACAAGGGGGTAACCGCCTTTTTAATCCTGTCTACGAATTTTCAGAAATCCAATCCGAAAAGTTACAAAAATGCACTCATTTCTACGTTCCGACCAGACTTCTCGATAATGTTAAGCATGTATAGATTGTTATTAGGTCAAAACGGCCATTAACGTTGTGAATTTTAACAAATATTCATTAATGTGAATTTTAACGAATGGAGGTGTCGCTCCGGGGAAGTCTCCCCAAAATCTTTGTACACGTTTTTGTAGAGTGATTCGCCTCTCGGTTCCGTAGAGAGGAGACTAATTGCCTATGTGAACAAAGAACGAAGTTTGTCCGTATTGCCAAGATATAAATTACTTACGCCAATAACCTCGCACCCAAAAAATCCCGTTCTCGGAACAAGAGAATTGCTCTCGAGCCGAGAACATTTTGCTCTCAATTTCGTCCAGAATATAATTGTATTGAAGCGAGAGAAATGTTATTGGCTTAAATTCATATGTCTCGAATCGGGTACAAGATGCACTCAAGTGCGACAGTTCAGTCAAGAGCAAAAGTCCGAGACCTTGCTCTCGACTATTCTGAGAGTTTAATTTACTTGAAATTTCGAGAACATTGAGCTCCACCTAATTGTTCCGCGTGATCGGGCAGCGAAATAAACATCCTTCGCCGGAGGAAATGCTAACACTACGACCGAGATCCGAACCTCGGCGCTGCGGCTTCTTAGCTGCGCACGCTGACCACTACGCTACGAAGCCGTGTATGACACCGAGATACCGAAGCACCGCCATATGTTAGTCCCGCGTGTCGATCAAGTACATAGGCCGAGAACATTGAAATCGATAATTGTTCTGCACTCGGATCGAAAACGGGCTATTTTGGATGCGAACGTTCTGTAAAGTGCATCAGATATACTACGGAGATCGCGTGTGGTCGTTAGCAGATTCGCTTTGCGAACAGCCATGTCATTGTATGAAATTGTGTGAAACTCTTAACATTTGTTTCTTTTTCAGACGCACTTCAAGGGCATTCAGGAATTTGAAGATGGTGAGCTGGTGTTCGTCTTGGAGCACCGCGCCAATCAGCTAGCCGTGTGGCTGCAGGCTTTCCCTGATAAGGTAACTGACCCCATTGTTCGAGGCGGTCATAGGGGGGGAAAGGGGGGGGGGGTGAAATATCGACTTATCAAAATAGTTGGCTGGCGGGCTCCGCAAGAGCTATTTACAATGAGCGTATCAAACTACGCAGCACATAAATCCGACTTAAATGGTACCACCGGATCACAGTTTTGGGAGTAATCAGCAATCCAACTCAAATCATCTAATGCCCTTATTCGGTACGCAGGTCGCCACCATGCCCGTCAAGGACAGTTGCGACAGGATCAGGATAAAGGGCTTCAACGCAGGGTTTAACGACATGAAGGTGGAGTACATCGGTAAGTTCAGTTCTCTGTAACTCACTCGCCAAAAACAGCAGCGGCCCCTCCATAGCCAGACTTACTGTTTAGTCTTTAAGCGCGCCGTAAACTTAATTTGTAAGTGGTTTACGGGGAATTCCACGCCAGATCATCAGGGATCAGAAATTGTCCATCTCCAATTCACTCCAAACTTTGTTTTACACGTTCCTTGGAACAAACTTCTTTTTCACTTTAAAAATTATGGCTGAATTTCTGAGCCCTGATGATCTGGCAAGGAATGCCCCTGACTACTGCATCGGATATGGGGTCTGTTAGATTGTGCACTTTTATAGACGAATTTTAAGTTTAAATCCTTTTGATCGAGACACGGGTTTCGTAAGTTGTAAGTGGGTTTGGCCGACGCAGACAACGCCGGGATGGCTTAACAAGTGGGTCAATTGACCCTTATAGGTCAGCCAAAAATTCTGACCACCCTACATAACCTAAAACGCGCGCACGAGTTTGGTTTCTTCTCTTAATTTATGGGATGATGACATAGGCGCGGTGCGCGAATGTCCCACTTGCGACGGGGTGCAGCAGCGACTTAGCGGCGAGCCTGACTGTAATCTGAATAAGTGACTGATGTAATCTGACTGACGAATCTTGCTGAATGTATTTATATGTGCTAGGACGTAAGTATTATTTTCTAGATCTATTCTGATTATCATATTTTTAATTGTTTCTCAGGCCTAAAGCAGTAAGGTCCGCTCTTCACTCCAAGAGGTTGTGTGACGTCGTCTCCTGTACGTTTCTGCTAAACACGAGCACCACACTTCACATCAATTCGCTTCTATGTTTCTCTAAAACTGCCTTCATTAAAAACGTTTTTCATCTCTCCGGGTTGTACCTGCTTATTTTATTTGTTCCAGACCCAGTGTTCTCAATTTTGTCTGTATCTCTTTAAACAGAACTGGCTCTTTAGGGTCCAGTTGTCTTTTCCGGATGCTAAAAGTCGAGGGGTCGTCAAGTCCAAGTTAGAGTGTTCGCGCAAATAGCAAGTGGCAATGATTACAGACCGTTACTGAGACCATTCTTTACCATGGTTACCAGTGATTACCAGTTGTTACTGGTGATCATCAGTGATAAACAAATATTACAAGTCGATTACCATACCACTGACTACCGTTCAATTACAATGGAGTACCACCTTAAACCTTGCAAAGGCCAGTAACTTTGGGTGATTACCGACTATTACCATTGACTACGTCACGATTACCGAGGCGGTGTACGTACACGCGTTGTCACCACTCGTTAAAATATGACACGGAAGATCCGTCTTGTGAGGAAAAGACATTTTGCAGTGAGGTAGTTATTTTAGAGACTTGAGTTTTGTAGGCGTGACCATTTTTATTAAACCCGCACGATGCAACACCTCTGAGTCAGGTTTGGTCTTCTTTACGTAGAAAATAGTTTCCGAAGGGCGGCAAATGAAGAGAGGACCATTATTAAAACTGGGTTGGATGTCCACACAGCAACAGACCCGTAGTGAATGGCTGTCGTAGCAAGTTCAGCTGATGTTGTACTTTCGTAGATGCTGGTCCTGTCCGCCCCTGTTGTTGGTTTTGCAGAGGTTGGTGGTGCTGCAAACAGAACACACGCCACTGCAAAGCCACACGAGAAGCATTGCGCACTACAGGGCGAGTTACACGCTTAACGTTTATGGACTCTTTTCATGTGCATAATTTTTGTACAATCCATTTGTGCGTAACGCGCACGATTTTATCTGGAATTACGCAGAATTTCGTGCACAATTACGCACGTGGTAGGCGCACGCAAGGCCGCGTCAAAAAGAAAGTCCATTAACGTTTAACGTGTGGGTTTCAGGATACATCTTCAGGCGTTCCACTCGAGACTTGACGCCACGCAAGACTATAGAAAAAATATAGAAGCAATGAATATAGAAATCATAGACAGTACGGAATTCGTCCCCTGATGCATAAGAAAAGGGCCAAGCGGCACATTAACAAGATAGAAAAACTGTACAGGCTGCATGCATACATACATATGTATACACTATGTCGATAATTAGTGCTGAGCCAAATACCATCCCAAACGTCATGTTTAACAGCTTCTGCGAAGCTTCCGCAAGGGGGAACCGCACCAGTGGGCCGTGGCGACGCGGGTGGGACCGCCTAAATGTGGGCAAGCCCGCGACGACGCTCCGCTGCGTTCAGCGAGGGAAGCGGCCTCCTGCATTGCAGGCTGAGACGTGCCGCCTTCTCTCTCTCTCTCTCTCTCTCTCTCTCTCTCTCTCTCTCTCTCTCTCTCTCTCTCTTGCTCTCAGAACAGCGGGCCGGAGCGAGACATAGAGTCACCGCGATCTTGACCTGTGCGAGAGAGTCAGAGACACTGTGCGACAAGAAAGGAATAGGCGGAGTCGGTGTGCGACAAGGAAGCAGTGAGGCCGCTTCGACTGTCTGCCAGCTCAGTCCGACCCGCCGGCCAATATCAGATCCCAAAAAAATTGAAATTGGGTCAGCAAGGTGAGGCCTCCTTCTTCCCAGTAACTGGCTTCCGCGCCTGCGAATGAGGCAGACCACAGCGCGCGCGGGTGAAGTGGGCTGCCTATCTCACCGGCGCCGCCACTGCGCGCCGTACGCTCAGCCGAGACACCGGGCTGTCCGCTCGTCCTCCTGTGGCGTGCGCAGTAATCGGAACAACGGCGGAAAAAATAATCACTCATACACACGTTAGGGTTCTTCAAAAAAAATAATAAAGAAGAAATTTTCAAAATACGGACAGAATCTGATAGAGGCAAATCTCGGCTAATAGCCTGGGGGGGGGGGGGGGGTAGGCAGACATTAGACACACATGTCAGTCAGCTGCCTACCCCCAGGCACCGGTGTAAACTTGGCCAGAAAATTTTCTGGCCAGAAAATTTGTTTCTCAACAATCGACTCAGCCTTGCATGAAACGTCCAGAACTGCAAACAAAACACTTTTAACACGCTCGGTTCCAGAGATACACCGTACCGTCTTCAGTTTTTCTAGTAGTATGAACTTCCCAACAGGGGGCCCATCCACTATGCCATGACGGCTCAAATAGGCGTGTTAAAAGTCTTGCGATACCATATTTCAAGAGTGCCGACACCGTAGAAGCTGGAAAACACTGCACCAGACTTTTAACACGCCGATCGTAGCGTCTGGATACAAGCAAAGTTACGACATCAGTAAGAATCTCTCCCTGGGGGCCATATTGCATGTGCGATAACGGATGATATTGGCGTGTTAAAAGTCTTGCGATACCATATTTCGAGAGTGCCGACACCGTAGAAGCTAGAAAACACTGCACCAGGCTATTAACACGCCGATCGTAGCGTGTGGATACGAGCAAAGTGACGAAATAAGTAAGAATCGCTCCCTGGGGGCCATATCGGATATGCGATAACGGATTATATTGACGTGTTAAAAGTCTTGCGATACCATATTTCGAGAGTGCCGACACCGCAGAGGCTTGAAAACACTGCACCAGACTTTTAACACGCCGATCGTGGGGTGTCCCAAATTTCAACGGAACTCACAATGTTCGACTCTTACCCTCTGGATAGGCGACATATAATGAGAAACCCCCGTGAATTTTTTTTCGGCAAGATCGGGCAAGGTTTAGGGGCCGCGACGGGGCCTTATAGTTTAACATGGGAACTACCGTGAGAGGAATTGGGCTTTTCGAAATCCTTCGACCATTTCTTCAAATTTGGTGGTACAGGGTTTCTGAACAGCTCATTTTAATCGCACTGTGATTCTCTATCCAAAACACTTTTCAGATTTTTAATATCTTATCTAGTTTAGAAGTTAATTTACGTAATTTTACATAATTTTAAGAAAAATTTAAAAAAAAAATAAGAAAAATTAACTTATAAATTAGATAAGATACTAACAATCTGAAAAGCGTTTTGGATAGAGAATCGCAGTGCGGAAAGGCGGAAAGGCTTTCCCTCCATATGAGGGCTCCACTTAAGCGATATTGTGGATCAGAGTAGCTTGTCAGACACCTCGTGGGAACTGCCAAAACATTCGGCAACTGCCTTCTCTATCCTCTTCTCCCCCTTGCCTTAACTTTTCACACATTTTCCGATGTGCGTGTGCCGCGGCACCAAACTGCGTTTGCAGGGGTGGGAGACACCCTAGGGAATGGAGCCACCAAACGGCATCGTCCACCGGAGACGTATGACGTCACAAGACGGCGAGAAGATGGCGGCTCTAAGCACGGGGAGAGTACGTACGGCTTCGTGTTTTGCCTTGCGCTCCGGATCAATGTTGACCAAAACCGTTTAATTTTGGTTTAGAGCTATCTGAGACGTGCTTCTATCAGATTCTGTCCGTATTTTGAAAATATGTCTGTTTTGAAGCACCGTAACGTTCGTTTCCCGACTCCCGTAGCTTTAAATCTATACAGACACGATAGCGCCCTTCTCCCAACTCGAAGGCCCAGGCGTTGTTGCCACCCGCAGCATCGTACCCAAAGGTGCATAAGTGTGAGTTCCTCGTTAGGAAACCGGTCCACGGCTGCATGCTGTCGTCGTTTGCTAAAGTAAGTTCTGGTGAAGTAATTCCCCCCCCCCCTCCCCGCGACCCCTGTTTGAATGCCCTCAGCACAGCACATTAATCAAAGCGGACTTCCACTGATTTTGCAATACAAGTAATGCCAAATTTTACAACGCTATTTTTTGCTATTTTCAAGAAGTATTGCAAGCTAGGATTGCAATACTTTTTGGTAGAAAACATTTTTGTCAAGTCTCTGCAATGCATATTGCAAGAAGCTTGCAATAGAGCAAACCCGTGTGGAAAAGCCTCTTAATGTAGTCCTCTGCTGAGCCACAGTTGATTGTATACCATTATCAATATATTAGTATTGCTGAAATTTTAGAATACTTTTAGTATTGCAATTCGTTAGCAGTGCCAAAAGTACACTGAGAGAAATGTTTCATAGAGAGTATCAAAAGCTTTGATGATATTTGAACTAACCAAAGTTTTCGGCGTGGTGCCCAAATCTGTTTGATTACCTTGTTTGATGCACCGCATCAAATAGGTTCAATGGCTATGCCATTCTTATTTAAATCGTTAAACAGCTTTTTTTTTGTCACAACCAAAGGCGCTTATTCCGGACACTGATGCTGATTCGTTTCGGTCCCAAAATATTTTTATTTTACTTTTAAAATATCAACAAAGGTATGCTTTGCACTTGTTTTTTTTTTTTAAACCAGATGGCGGTGCTTTATACCGACAGTTTTGTACATTTCATGTTGTAGAAACTGATCACGCCCCGGACGGGTATCCCCCGACCGAACCCACCCACACTTCGCACGGCGGGCGCGGAACCCATTGAGCCATCGAGACAAATCGCGCCGTGATGGCAGTCAGCTAGCAGTCAGCACTAGTGCGCTGGTAATAAAGTACTTTGTGTCCCATATCGAATGGGTGCGAACTGGTGTGTAAAATATGAATCGTAGAGAGCCTAGCTGTAGGCCTCAATGCCAGCATCCAAAAACTGTGATTGTAGCGCCAGACAGAATTGATAGAACAAACTTTGATGCCCGAGACCAAAGTTTTGATTTCGTGTACAAAACATTTCTCTCACTGTAAGCTGTGATACATCATGTATTGAAGCAAGCGGAATTCCGCGTAGCAATTGCATGCCAAGCCTTTGCGGCTATCATGATCTTACCCGAGGTAGTTCCATAGTTAACGAGCTGCAGGCACGTGGACGGCGTTACGAAACCGTACTGTAAAGAAATCAAGAGGATTTAAACACATGCGGCCCCAACGTCCTGAGTCAGACGGTCGGAAGAATCGTGCTTTCTGCCCCTCCCCCACCGCCCCAGTAACAAAAAGCTTTTCCCCAAAATGCATAGCGTGTTCTATTAAAAAAAAAAAAAACAACTGTCGACCAAAGTAAAAAAAGGTAGACAGAATTTTGTTGCAAAGTAAAGACAGGTGTTAACTGGTTAAAAGACGTTTCTCTTTTCTTTCAAGGCCACATCTCGGCGTCCGGCTAGGATCCGTACCAAGCGGTCCCGACTCTGCTCCCTTTTAGACGGCGCCCTTGTCTGCCTCGGCTCATCAACAATGTTAGCCGTTTCACTATAAAGAGTCCGGTTTCGTATGTAGTGTCAATACATGATGAGAGAGCCAGCGCTTACGAGCCGAACCATCTCTGTCCCTTGAAAGATGAGTCAACTTAGATTCACGCAATGCGCATTGCGATGCACAAATCCGAACATACATGACGTTATACAAATGCGAAATATTTCCATTGCAATGAACATTTATCGTACATAACTTTCACCGTACGATTAATTGTGCATCACGGAGTACCGTTTTTTAAAATCATTCAAATGTACAAATTTATACATTTCACCTTACAGCGTTGTACATCATGGTGTATGCTCCGATCTGTACAACGTACTATACGACATCGCACAAAATTGTACACAAACATTTAATGTACTTCAAACTTGGACAACCTCTGTCCGGCAGCGCGGCTACGTCAACCAAACAATTGTGCGTCTTGAGATCCATTACCTGTAGAGCCATTTCGGTCGCATAAGGGGAGTATACGGTGCTGCTAGTCGTACTTGTAGGTCCTGATATTGGGCTGCTGGTAGAGGTTGTTGTGCTTGGAGTCGTAGTCGGGGCTCTGTTTGGGGTGGTTGCCGACGCCCTTGTGCTGCTCCTCCTCGATGCAGTAGATGAACCGCGTCTTGTAGGTGTTGCGACGATGGCGGGCGGCGTCGGGGACGTCACTGATGACCCGTCCTCTAGAAGCTGCGAGATCTTAAGGAAAGCTCGGAGCCGCTCGATGGGCGAATCGTAGTAGTATGACTGACTCTGCCAGAACGTGTCAGGCAACACGGTTTGCTGTCGGGTCAGAACCAGGTTTTGTAAGAAAAACAACCGGTAATATGACTATCAATCAATTGCCCGTGTAGAACAGTCACATGTTAGGAGTGACCGTCCGTCCAGGTACCCTTGTTAAAAGACAGTTTTCCTGCCCTTCCTAAGATCGGCTGCCACGTACCTTTACTTGATAAGTATGGAGTTGTTGGTTTGCTCCGGTTGCCTTTACAAGTCCTGACAACGTCAATTTCTGGTCAACGTCTACGTCGCTCGTGTATCCAGCAATGACTAGTTCGGAGCCTTGAAAGTACTGGTCAAATGACGTCCTGGTCGTTGTTTTCGCTGAGCTGGACACCTGCGAACGCCGGAAATCGAATGAAGACCCACGTTTCTGTTTGTGTGGGCAAAACTGCGTATTTTCACGAAGAAGTCGCCACTTTGTGTGCGACGACTTAATCGTCTTTATCATTTCAGTTCGAGGATTGTCGTACAGTGACAGGTAATTATTTCTAACAGCGTCGTTTCCAAAACTAAACCACCGTCAGCCCGTATTAGGGCTGCATCAATAAGAATTAATTATGTGTAACTTTAGGTAAGCCGGATTTTGTTATCTAAGGTATAATAAGTATAACACGTTCTTAATAGACAGATCGGTTGTATATAAAAAGTTGATAGTATATATCGAGACCATGCTATATGAACGACCCCTTCCAATCGAAACGTACGTAGTCTTCGTCATATTCCACGGCCACATTTAGAAGCAAGGGTGTAGATATACTTCTGTAGAAATCCTCCAGTTGACTCTCTGCATCGTCACCTTCGTAGATAACGTGTGCTTCTCCTAGAGGACACAGGTTGGTTATTAGCAACGGACCGTTTCGGTAGAAACGTCATTTTTTCAGGTAAACCCGTCTACGCCTCTCGCGGTGATACGGAGCTTGTGACTTGAACCCGAGGAAACGGACATCTTGCACCTAGCTTAGGTTATCCGAACCTACCTATTCCTGAATACATTGTAAAATTTGTTTACGGGAGTCAATGAAGAGAATGGCGAAATAATACATCAATGACCCGTGTCGTCCATTCGTCGCATGACGACATACTCGAAAGAAGAATGAATCGTCACATACCGTCAAACTAGACATTGAACTATTTTATTTGGACTGAGCAAAACTTTATTTGTGACGATTGTTTCGTTTTTCAGATTTATTCTAGGGGACTGTCGTGAACGGCGACAAATTGCAGTGGTACATCATCTTTGTTCGGTGATTACCACGAGAATGCAAGGAGAACACTGGAAGTTCTCTGCTGAAGCCTAAATGCGCATCCCAACTTAAGTTTCCTCCACACAGTCCACAGACTGCTAAGAACAAAAATGGTGTAGTCGCCGAGGAGAAATATTTGTCTGTGCCCGTGCCGGATACTGATTTGGCATGCCAAATCCATGCCACTGTAGTAATGTACATGGAAAAATTCCGCGGAATCGCGATACATGTCTGGAGCAAATTTTCAAATAGGGTATTGGAATGTATTACAATACAGCTGTATGTTTGTATGTGAGTATTTTTATCCTATACATATATTTATTTTTTATTCCATACATGTGTATAAATTTTCCCATACATGAATGAATATTTTTCGGCCCAAGTGAAGTGGTTCACCCCCTTAGAGTGGAATAATCATGTTGACGTTTCAGAGTTGATTTCTTGGGACACCCTCTATCCAAGAATCAAGTCCCTACGTCAATCTGAGACAAAATGGACCACTAAAGAAGACCGCCAATGTAAAAGGATCCGAAAAATTCCGGAAAGTGTAATCATGACCCTCCCTTTACGTTAATTGCCCGAAAGGCCTGTCCGGTTTTGTGCCTGGAAAACCCACACAAGTAATGGGCAGTTTGAATATTCTGCGAGGCAGGGTTGTTCACTCTCAAAAAAATAAGTTTGAATTTAGCATATTTAAGATCCTCGCCGTCAGTTTTTTGAATTAAGCATGCCTATTTCGAACAATGCTAGAATCAACCATCGGGTTAAATGCGTAAGCTTGATTCAAGAAACTGACGGCAAGAACCTCAAATATGCTAAATTCAACCAGATTTCTTTATAGAGGGTGTTATTGTCCATAGTAGATGGTTTCGTGCCCTGCTAACTCCACGTTCTTCTATCCGACACAATCGAAAACCGCTCTCTAGGAATACTCACCTCCATTGTTGTTGGACAGTCTGCGTAGGAAGTTTACGTTGGCATCTTTGCCGAAGGCGAGGCTGAAGATGTGTGTGTTGTACGTGTTGCTGGCCGTCACGGCGTTGATTACAACGTCAGGTGTTCCGTCAGTTGGCTGTCCGTCCGTAAGGACAACAAGGATAGGATCAACCTTGTTGCTCTGTATCAATTTTGCACACTGAAGCCCCGTAAGGAGACCGGTTTTCATTGATGTTCCTAAAAGTCAGGATTCGACAGAGACATGGATGTTAATTAGTTAATTAGCACTCAAGTTTCTGCCATGTAGAGCAGCATGTCCGGATGTTAGGTTGTAAGTTCAACGTACACGCAGAAAAAAGGTTTCATGCTTCAAGTGTATAATTTGTCGACATTTGACGCATTGAACAAAAAATTTAATTCTTGGGTGAGGTCTTTGTGTGCTTGAGAAAAGGATTTTTATTACATAAGTTCAACAATAGCAATTACTTTGTGTTTTGAATGCTCAGTAAGAGTTGAATCAAGGAAATTTTCGAAAGACCTTTTCTGATGCGCCAAGTGCAACGCAATGCATGACTTACCTCCTGAGGCCGTCATTCTCCTGGCCCTCGTTTGGGCCGCTGTAATTCTACTGTTGGTCGCTGCGTACGAATGACAGCTACTGTCATCGATTCCATCAAGATTCCACACCTACAGAACGCGATGACGTTTATTCGTTAATACACTAATGTTCTTGTGTTTCATGTGGGTACTTTAGTTTTGGTGAGTGTTCTTTGAGTGCATCGCCGAGGATCGAAAATATCAACTAGTTTAATTCATCCTCAGCGAGTGAACCACCCTCTTCCCTGTGCCTAAGTGGAAAGTGCGGCAGGGAACAATATTTGCAGAAATAAAACCGGCTATATGACATGTCCCGGTTCACCAAAGTGATTAATTTCAAACAACCGCAACTATTTGAATGGGGAGGAGGTATTTCTTCGGCATACGTTGCTTAGGCCTCCGTCGCCCCTTAAAGGTCACAAAACTCGTGTGACACAGAAGCATCAAGCTCTGTATAGTGCTTAATTGGATACTACATATTGCCATCAGTCAGACTCAAACTTTACTCCCATGCGGTGGGTAATGGATCCCTCGGGTTGGTTAACCGGACCGGAGGAATAGGGTTCTTAGTAATCCATTACTAGGGACCCATTGCCCCTGTAAACCAACCCTAGGGGGAGTAAAGGATCCCTAGAGGAGGGGGGGGGGGGGGGGGCGTTGCCTGCGGTGGCAGAGCGGCAAGGCGATTGCCGTGCCCACGGCGATCGGCCCCGGCCTGTTGCGGGTTAGTTTAGAACACTATGAATAAAACTGTGATGAGACGCAGAAACTGCTATTTTTTAAAAAGATAATAATATGCGGTTACAGTTTGTTTTAACATTGGGGCCGTTGGAAGAAGCATCGCCCGCGCTCCGCAGCAAACGAAAGTCAATTACTTGAATCTCGCTCTTAATGGTGTAATTTAGTACGTTTTAGAACCTTGTGGGCCTTTCCAAAAAGCAAGCACCTATACGCCAACCTGAGAGGAACAGATCTTTCAAAAATTGAACCGCCAAAAGATCGCCACGGCAAGAAAGTTAACATAAAGGCGATTTTTTTGGAACCGAATTTGAGGGCACAATTACCGTGATTGTCGACGAAAACTCGATGACGGTGAAAATGTCTGAGTCTCTAAGGTTAGAAAGTATAGAACTGAGGGCACTCTTTAGCTGTTCGATCTTTTTGCCCGCCATGGAGCCGCTCACGTCGAGTACAAACAGAGCATGTTTGGCGATGGGCCCTGACAGGGCGGGGGCGAAGAAATGCACGAACCAGTTCTCATGCACCTGTATTGCGGAGGCAGAGAAACAAAAAAGTGCAAGGAAATCGTAGACGCACAATAATCCTTGAACCAATTATCCGTGTTAAACGCAAACCAAACATGAGGTTGATTGAGATAAATAATTATTTTTCCAGAATTGACTTGCTCCACATGATCATGCTTACGTATAATTCGCCTCCCTGGGAGCCTCGATCCACGTCGTATGATACAGACAGGTACCCCTTTAGACCTGACATAGGGTTCCCCCCGAAAGATGTCGCTGTTTCGATTTGTTCGGTTATCGACGGATTGTAAAAGATGTCAGCGTCACCGTTTGTAAACGTCGTGGTGGCGGTGTTTTCTTTTGCTGCGCAGAACAATGAAAGAAACATTCAGCTGTTGGCGCGATGACATTTGTTTGCGGTGTTAAAACAAGAGGAAGTAGCATTTTTTCTTGATTTTCTAGGTGTTAAAACTGGCCCGTCCTTCCGCCACACCAGGCAGAGGGACTTGGCCAGCTTGGCATGCCGGCGGCGATTGCGAGGGCCGCCGCCGCAAGTCACTCAAGATTTGCCTAGTGACACTTTTAAAACGATGAAAATCGCTTAACTCAGCTCTTCCCGACTCGCGACGGAGTGCGCCTTCCAGGCGCACCACCTGCTGCAGTTCTTCCAGCCCTTACCTTGCAAATCTTGAACAGAAAAGTTCTCATAAAACAGAAGCGCGGCAAAATTTGAAAATTGTCGCCACCGTACGTTTATTTGCGTCATAAAAGAAATCAATCCTCCAAATTCGAAGTTTCTTAGTAAACGATAAATTTAGCGAACAGACGTCTAAGCGAACGAACAAACAGTCGGGATCAGACTGGCTTCTTCGTTTATTCCGAAACGTGCCGGGACGAGCTAAAAAGGTAACCCGCAGCAAATGTTAGTGAAATCGAACTGCACATTGCACACATCTACTCGGTGCAGTGTCAAAATCGATTTTGGTGCTCGGTGGGCTTGCTGTTGCCCCTCGGTATTGTTAACTTCACCTGTATCATGGGCCGTGGTCGCCAGTATGTCAGCAACTTTTTGGGGGGAATTTTTTAAACAATAATTATAAAAATTTGTATCACTAATTGCTTGAAAATTTTCAAAAAAGTTCCCAATAGTGTGGCTGCCGCTTGGATGGTGGACTGATGATATTGATCGGGGTGCCCAGTGTAACTCGGCAGCCCCCGACACCGACTGCACCCGTTAAGATATCGCGATAACCCTAACCTGCGTCACAAGGCTCGCAACGAACCCCACCATCTCACCTGTGTTAACGTCGTTAGTGAAAGCGTGCGTCTCTGCAAATCCCAAATTAACAGGTTCCCTGATTTGAACGTTCACTTGTAGATCAGGCACAACCTGTATGAGACAAATGTTTGAGACATTTACAAAGTGCACTAGTTCGTGTTTAGTAATTAAACATTGTAAATAACAAGCCGTCACTTCACTGGCACCTCCATTCGACTGGCCTGCCGGCAGCGTTTGTGGGAGCCAGAGGACTTCGCCTTTAGTCACTCGAGTAGCGACGCATTTATGAAACGATAAAAATAACCTCAGCACGTCCCGAGTTACTGAGTGCACAATGCAGGCGTCTAAAGAGTCTAACAATTCGCATGAAGCACGACAAAATTTGAAAAGTGTTGCCAACGTTACGTCTCTACAGAAGTCCGTCCTCTAAATTTGAAATTCCTCCGTAAACGATAAGTCGCTTACATGTCCGCGTAAGAACGAACAGTCGGTGTCAGACTATCTGCCTGTTTCTACCGAAACGTGTAGCGGGCTAAAAACCTCGCGTAGCGTTTTAGCGTTATTGAACCGGCTACTTGTAACGTGCGGTGCTGCCAGAAATGTGTGCAAAACGTTACCGAAACACAAAGTCAAGAAAGTCGGATTCTGGGCGACACTAAAGGTGGATTCACGCTCGGCGACAATTTCGAGAGCGACAGCTGGGCGACAGGTAGCGACAGTTAGCGACAGGTACAGTCGCAGAAAGTTCTCGGGCCTTTCTTCGTGTGCCGTAGGAATTCCTGATCTTTTATGAGGAGCCAAATGGCAGCTCATGAGAATCGAACCCTTGCGATCCCTGTCGTCATCTTTTCTGTCGCTCAGCACGGCAGGCCTCCGAGAGAAGCATCGAGTTGAACAGAGTCACCTACTGGCGGGAAGGGGGAGGAAATTCAAATCTGGGACAGTTCGCGACAGCTCGCGACCGACAGGGCGGACATAACCTAATCGGCAGTGAGAGCGCGTGGGCGACACTCCGCGACAACCGGCGTCCACCCAATGGGAAACTACTTGCGACACGTGGTGACGTCAGGGTCGCTGAGGTGTCGCACTAACTGTCGCTAGCTGTCGCTAGCTGTCGCTAGCTGTCGCTAGCTGTCGCGAACTGTCGCAGATATGAATTTTTCCCTCCCGACGCCAGACAAAGTCTTGAAGAAATCGAACTGAAAGGACAAGAAAAGGATAACGACAGGGGTCGCAAGGGCGTTGCTTCTAAGGAACTGCCGTTTGCCTACTAATAAAACTTCAGAAATCGTTCCCACGGCACACGAAGAGCGACCCGGGAACTTTGGGCGACTGTACGTGTCGCTAACTGTCGCTACCTGTCGCTCCAGGAATCGTCGCCGAGCGTGAATCCACCTAAAGAGTGCCCTTGCCAACACAAACAAAGTTTGGATTTATGATCCTGCAAAGATTTTGTTTGCAAAGTGTACCCGTTTGGTGCGTCAGCTAAGTTAACATGGCAATCCTATTAGTCCTACACAAAATCATAATTTGTGATTAACATCGAAAGCATATCAACACAGTTTTATTTACCTCGCCGGGTTCCAGGTGCACTTTATAAGTGTATTTAGACAGACGACGGATGAGCAGCTCTTCATACTTTAAGATCAATTTCACCTCGGCAAGTGGATCAAGAGATAGGCGGACGACGATTCTTGTTGCCTCACGAACACTGTGGCGATGCAATCATGCGGGTTACAATTTGTCGCTTTGCATGGAAATGTAAGTACACGTTGATCCCTTACCTTACACCCACGTCGGTTACTGATGGTGTCCCGACTTCTCGTTCTGTTGCTGTTGAGGTGTAATAGTAGCTGTTCTCATTGCTGCAATGAAACGTTGATGTTGCATGGAACCGTATATGCCGGGAGTTAAAGGGGCCCTTAATAGCCACCAGAAATGTAGGCAACCCACACGGAGAAAAAACGCCGGCTCATCTTATGTTCTCAGTAGGTTTTCAGACAAGAGGCGGATCGAATGTTTGAACCCACTCATCAGTTGTACCGACTAAAGGTTAAGTTGGATGCACCCACCAAAATTTGTTTTGAAGAAAAAGTTGTAGACGGCTTGGTAGCGGGCGGGTCTCGAACCTCTTGTCGTCCGTCCCCGAGTGCGCCCTAGACCATTCGGCTACCAGGACTACTTAGTATGGGACAGTTAGAGTCGCCCTGATGAATAAGAGGTTTCCCTACATAACTCATTAGTTTATCCAACGAATAGTAATCTTCCTCACAATCCCTTTTCCTTTCCGGCAGCTTCTTTGACATGTTAGTCGTGACAAAGTAACTCAAGTTTTACCAAACGAATATTTACGTGCCTCTTAACTAAATTTCGTTGAATTAACTAAATATTTTGCTTGTCTGAAAACTTCTGAAGCTTTTGTTGATGTTACTAATTTCCCGTTGTTCCAACGAATCACCGGTTGGATCTTCTACAGATTTTTGTCCGTGTGCTTGTAGGTGGACAAAAAGAAGTGCAGCCCCTTCCTCCGTCCGCTTCTTGGGAAAATCCGGTCCTGAGGCTGCCTTCCTTCCCCCTACCTGGTCGAGCCCCCCCCCCCCCCCCATTTAAAATATCCTTCTGACGACGCCAAATCATTTGATATCCGTATCGTTTCAGGAAAACGGCTCCCTAACGTCCATACGAAACAAAATAATTTATCTCTACATAATTTTTGCGCATTCCGTTTGTGCGTAAGAACGACGCGCACACTTTAATCTGTAACTCCGTATAGTTTTGTGCGTAATTCCATACAGATTTGCCTTGCGGACAATATTATGCGTACGCATAAATTTGTTCGTAGCCTATGGAAGGGAAGTGTACAATTGGCAAAGTACTAAAGTAACGGACAAAATTGCGCGTAGCCATGGATACCATTGTCCGTCGCTTAAGTACCACACCAATCGTGCGTAACCACGCATGTACAAACATAAAACAAATTCGGAGAAAGCACCCAAAATTTAGATGAGACAACGTACATGCCGTCTGGGATCAGTATAGCTAACATTTTACTTATGGGAGCATTTGTTTTGCATTTTTATTGTCATTTAAAAAGTGAAATATTTTGGAATAGTCTTTAACTGCATGCACACTAAATGTTCGTGGACTTTTTCTCTGTACACAATCATTCAATGTTTGGCGATGAGCCCCACGAACAAAGCCACAAGTCTTACGCACCGGATTGACACATGTCCTGCGGTCCGCGTGAACAAAGCGATAGTCACATCGGGGCTGCCTCACCCTCACCCCTCACAATCCGATCGCAGGTGCTTTTTTCACGCGGGCCGCGGGACATTGCGGTCCGGAGCGTAGCTTTGCTTTAGGACGAAATGGTGAAAACACACAGTGAATCCTGGTGTGAAGTGAAGCACACGAAACTTACGCACCATTGTGCACATTTCGGTGCGTAGTGATGTGTTTTTGTTCGGAATTTTGCATAAAAATGTGCAGAAGTATCTGTGGCCGAGCGAAAGCGAAGCCCATACCCGGCTAGGCCAAAAATGTTTTGACTATCTGTTGGTTTGTTCGTTTGTCTGTCTGTCCGCGCGATTTCTCTAGAACGGTTAGCTCAAATTTGGACCACATCTTTCTTGCATCATACCAGAGTCAACCTCCCCTCAGGGGCACCGCAGCCCAAGCGGTGTCTAAGGTAATTTTCACAAGTGGTCTCAAATTTAGAATCCGCCGGTTGGGTGAGGTCAGTATGCGCCATGCGCCTGTCAGGGAGGGGCGGATCAGTGACTGTATTGGGTTACGTTCGGTTAGGTTCGTGGAGGCCCGGTTAGGTTAGGTTGAAGCAGGTAAGGGTATGTGGAGTGGTTAAGCGGCATTGATAACGAAAGGATGATGTAAGATACGTTCGGATGGCTGGCGTGGTTGAGACCATGCGAAGAGAGAGAGAGAGAGAGAGAGAGAGAGACGCCCGCAGGGCGTCTTACTGACTGACCCCGCACGGTCCTACTCGTTAGGTGACAGTGGCCGGCCGGCCAAGGTGGGCGTGTGCCGGGCGTGGAGTGGTGGAGCAGTGATTCGCTATGAGCGAAGCCTATTGCGCCACGACGCACAGTGGTCTGAGAGCGCCGAAAAGTAGGAAAAAACCTGTTTTTTAAATATTTTTATTTCACCTTCGCTCCGGTACGGAGAGCTAGAGAAATGTATAATCTATCGAAAACCGAAGCCCGTTGCTTGACTATCACTAGCTTTTGTATTGAATTTTTTATTCAAATGTGAGGGTGCGCACCCTTAGGGGAAGTCTTCCTGCCACGGCGTTTTGCGGGGGTCACTTTGCAACGTGTTTGTAGCCCACACACACCCGAAAATACACTTCCAATATTAAACTAACGTTCCAAAAGGTCTTTTCATTACGATCGGCTGTAATTTTACACTAAAAACCCCTCAAAGCTCTTTAAAATCTATTTTAATGCGCAAGGTAGAAATGAGCACGTAGCGGCTCGATACGTCGTAGTATATTTGAGATTTAAAAAGTTCCAGGACGTTTCAGATGCTGTGCGTTGGTTTATTAACTCGTTGAAGTATACTGATGTGATGCCATGCACAATCGCATGCCCTTATCTGCCCCTTTGTAAATGGCAAACCAAAACCTGCGACCCGGAGCGGTGCGCGCGCTTGAGCAGCGCAGCAGACGCCGGGCAACATAACCTCTAACTGCTGACTGGCGCGCGCAAACGACGTGCCTTCAAACCAGAGTGCGCATCAGGTGCAGACCACGCGACGTGCCGTGACATGCTGTGCCGGTCAACTCGCCCCCGTCGCCTATTTCCCAACATTACCTATTCATATTACCTATTGCCTATCTTTATTTTTGTTTGGAAATTGCATTGCCGCAGCAAGAGTTTTGAGGCGGTATCTCACCATATTCCATGAAATTCGATGACAATGACTTACTTAACGTACCAATTAGCTACTTGGATTGCCTACCGCGTTCAGTATTAGAAAGGTCATTACCTCAGAAGCCTATGTTTCGAAGTTGACACAAATTGGGTAAAATGACAAAAGGGAGGTCCGTTTAGTACAGATTGCCTACGATTGCCTACCGCGTTTAGTATTTGAAAGCTCATTGCCTCAGAAGGCTATGTTTCAATATTGACACAAATCGGAGAAAAATGACAAAAGGGAGGTCAGTTTAGTACAGATTGCCTTTGAAGTCTCATTGCCTCAGAAGGCTATGTTTCAAAGTTGACACAAATCGGGAAAAAAATGACAAAAGGGAGGTCCGCTAAGTACAGATTGCCTACTTGGATTGCCTACCGCTCTACGTATTCGAAAGGTCATTGCCTTAGAAGGCTATGCTTCAAATTTGGCACAATTTGGACAATTAGTGAGAGAGTTATTAATTTTTTCCTCTTTTACGTGCCTCTCAGACCACTGTGCGACGCTGTCTGCCGTACGCTTCCCTTGTACTATTTACGTGCACCAATAGCATACTGTTTTCAGTGGTACCCTACACTAGTCACCGAATACTTACAGGATAATCTCCGAGATTTTAGCAGATTCCGGCACCACAAAGGTGAAGTTGAAGGTATGGAAACTGTTTTCTCCATTTTTGACAACACTGGTCATTTTCGTGAGCGCGTATCGGGCTTGGATTATGGTGTCGACATGTAGACTCTGTATCTGCACATTGACTGAAGTCTGAAATTGCACAGCATTTATTAGTTATTATTATTATTATTATCATTATTACTAATTAATAGTAATATTTCTAAAAAAGGAAGAGAAGTTTCCGAAAGTTGGGATGAACTTGAACTCTTTGAATCACGTATTTCCTTTGAATTTACGTGGTATACTTCCATCACACTTGCGGCTTGTAGCATATGGCATGTATGACCCTGATCTTATGAGGAGCTGCTGCTTCAATTCAGGCCAAGGTCGTTCAGAAATAAAACATCCGTGGACGACACATCCATTCCTCGTTTATACATGACTGATCAAAAATATGAATTGCGTAAAAAAAATGCTGAGGGTTATGTGACAGAAGTAACCTTGATCCTCTGAAAGGTCCCCCGATTTTATCTACAAATGAGTCCCACAATGGATTTTACCCTGTCTATTCACCTCATAGTCATCACACGGTTCTGATTGGAACACGGAGATGCTGTCGCCATCTCCACAAATGGAGAAATGCTTTCCACAAGAACCAGGAGCGAAGGTCGATGAGGTCCCTAAAATAATTAAGAAGATCAGCATATTTTGTTATCTCCTACACTGGTTTGCGATGTTTGACTTTCGACTACGTAGGACTCGTGAGCCCTATTTTAATTCAATGTTTACTTATCTGTCATTTACTAAAAGATTGTAGCCGCACTTTTCTGAAGTTTTTTGAACCGTATTAATCCCACATTGACTTAAACATGATAGTGTCATGCAGTATTACAGGGAAGTGATTCCAGTTACGAAGGAAATGAAGGCTTTCATGGGCTTCAAAGCAATGCTTTGCAATAGGACGGATCGTAGCCTACGAGGAAAGGGGGGGGGGGGGCAGGCAGTGGAAAACTGTTATCCTACCAACCGCTATTACAAGCTACTACAATATTACTCCGCTGCTTTGGCGCCCTAAAGTATCAGTCCTTGGGGGGGGGGGGGGGGGGACCTTGTACTGGATTCAGCAAAGTTCTACGACTAAAAAACGTCGCTACGAGTCTCAATCTCTGGTGTACATTGACGTACCAGTCGTCGGTGTGGTAGGCGGCCCTGCGACAGTACAAGCCGACGCACAAGCAAGGAGGACAGCTACAGCGCACCTGCGACAGACATGCATACTCGCGACACAGACTACCTCGGCGCACGACATTAAAGGTTTCTCTGGGTTCAGCGAGTTGACCAAGTTTGCTGACAATTCGATTATGATTTACCCAACATTTCCGTTCTGTTTATGTTACCTAGTATTCCCTGATATTTCTTGATATTCTATATTATTCCCTGGTATTCTTGGCAGTTTTGTCCGTAGTATTCCTAGTATTCCTTGATATTTCCAAGTATTTCGGCCAGTTCCGATATTCTTGGTACTCATGGTATTACAGGCTATTCTGAAGTATCCCCTTTAAATATTCTCCTCGAACAATTTTCCAGTTGTGGACCCCTCGTATAAGATCTGGATTCGTTCTCGCAGTACACGAAGAGCGGCCCGGCAACATTGGCCGACGACGTGTCGGTCTCGAAAACATAAGTAAAAGCAATCAAAACAAGAACTGAAATTTATCTCCTCTGCGTCACGCTGTTCACTGCAGTGTGCGGTCAACAGATTGCAACAATTCCGGTAAAGTGCTCACAAAAGACAGAAACTCGGTATACGAACCTCATTGTGCTCCTGACTCACCCTTCGGCCACCGTTTTAACCACTGACGACCAGAGCACGGCGCTGGCCGAACTGACCAAGATAGCCAAGCTGCTTATCTGCTATCACAGACACGTGGGCGATATCACATCGGCTAAGTAGCTGTCGGATGGTCGGCTCTTCTGCCATTTGCCGCGCTTGAACATTGATAAAGCTACTAGGTACGCCTCGACGAAAATCTACACTATTAAAAATATATTGGGAATTCCTGAAGTCCTCCGGAAACTTTTTTACCAACCGATCCTTCGTTATTTCCCAACGTAGGCAATATTGAGATTCGCTCTCCTGAGAGCAAAATTCTAAGGCGCATTTAATAGAGGACACATTGTCTTCCTCAATAGCCACAATATTATTCCTCAATGTAACGCATATTCCCTGTGACAAGTGATTTTATCGGGCGAATTCCTGAAGGTTCTCTGGAAATTCACAAAGGACTGTCGGAAATAAAGTTACTAACTGATCCTTCGTGATTTCCCAGACTTTTTTTTTAACAGTGTAGATGAATGTAGCTCTATAAGTCTATTGATCTATGGATATAACTACCAACCTAAACTCAAAGCCAAAATAATTACTGTTTAGGAGGAAACCTGTTGCCTAGCGAGCCGACAGATAACAACGGGTGCCATTTATCAGTTTAAAAACACGTTGTGTTGTTTACACCTCAGTAGATCAGGGTCAACACAACCTGCATTGATCGTTGGGTATTTCCCCACAATTGGACAGGAAAAATAATCATGAGACCAAGGGGTATGGGGAACAAGCTGGACCGTCGAACTTCAGTGCCGGGTCCGCTCCGCTCCACCGACACCGTGGTTCGACAGGCGGATTTGGCCCGAACTAGCCAGCTTAGCCTGCTGGCGGCGCTTGCGTGGGCCTTCGGCCCCCGCCTCAAGTCACTTGAGATGTATCTGGTGGTACATATTTTTGTAACGAATAGAATAGCTAGCTAACCTCAGCTCGTCCCGACTCACGACAGAGTGCGCCTTGCAGGCACACCACACGCAGCGGCCACCCTAACCTCACAAATCGCACAATTAACGACAAAATTTGAAAATTGTTGCCACCATACGTTTATCACGCTAATACCCTTACTCTCATGTCCCACAGGAGTCGAGGTCTTTTCATGGCTCGTCTGTTGAAGATCTGACCTGCGTAGTGTTCCTACGTTCACCCATGACAAAGGCGTGTTGTCCTACGCCGCTGCCAGCGCTTCGGCGCCCTCTCTTTCAACCCTGATGTGGTGCGGCACGGCGCAGCCCAGAACTCGGTACTGCCCGTGCGCTGTGACTACCCTGCGCCGTCCCCTCCCGTTACGTATGCAGCGCGAGAGATGAATGCGTCATGAGCGGCGTCAGCATCGACTCACGCACACGGCGGGATGGGCACGCCCTCCGCCGCCGCACGCGGCCACACGACTCGCAAAGCCAACCAGGAAAAGAGCTGCAACAGCCAGTAAGTCGCCCTGGAGCTCGGCCTCTGCGGCGTGCACTACTAAAAGCTTACGAAGGACAGTTCTTCGAATTGCAAGAAAACAGCGGCTACGTATTACGAATGTTCTTACGAAATATTTGGTTGGTATTACGAAGAATTTGTTCGTAATACCAACCAAATAGTTCGCAAGAACGTTCGTAATACGTACCCACAGTTTTCTCTGTAAGTTTTTTACAGTGTGCTCTCATCCCACAAGGAAATCATTCCATACCTGATCCCCCCGACGTCCGAAATGGCCAGTCACAGAGTCGTCTATGTGGTTTTATTTTACTTGGAGCTTGGAGTGTCCCCAAGTGCCGACAGAGCGCGAAGTCGGGGAAACCATTTGTTTGGATTTGTAGAAACGCATCAAATTAGCAGGGAAAATACTAACTCTGACTCTGTTAGCTGTATCAGCCCAATTCAGCTTTTTTTGTAAAAAGAATCCGCACTTGATGCTGAATGTACTGCAGTAGGAGAGGCAAATTTTAAATGTGTTTGTGATATGAATACTAACATGTTTTACCTCGGAAGGTCGGTCAAAAGATCTTTACCAAACTTCGGTCAAAAGTGTCTTACTATTGTCATTATTTCGCCAAAAATATACGAAGACTGACTCGACATGGCTTCTAATACATTCGCGAAACATCGAGCAATACGGTGGGATACGAATGCCTTGTAGCCAGAAGGCGGCAACCGTACCGTAGCACTCCGCCTATGATTCATCTCGTCAGAATGCCCTTCGGATTCGGGGCTCGTTCTGGCGAATGCTCCCTGTTCATACGCGCATGCTTGAACCATGACTATAATTATTATTTCGTGCAAATTCTTTTTATAATTTTCCTTATTTTCTTTCCCTTCTTCTCTCCCTTCTTCCTCTCCTTTCCTTCTTTTACCGAGGTTCATGAATTTCCGCCCCGCGCGCCTGAGCCCATGGAGGTGTGTGTGTGTGTGTGTGTGTGTGTGGGGGGGGGGGGGGGCGAAGCCCTGGACCGACTGGGTAGAAGAAGGTTTGTCTGTTTGTCCGCGCGACTTCTCGAGAACGGTTAGACGTAGAAAGCTCAAATTTGGACAACATCTTTCTTGCATCATACCAAAGTCAACCGCCCCTCAGGGGCACCGCAGCCCATCCGGTTTCTTAGATAATTTTCACAAGTGGTCTAAAATTTAAAATCCGCCGGTTCGGTGACGTCGGTATACGCCATGCGCCTGTCAGGAAGGGTCGGATCAGTGACTCGAGTGGGTTACGCTCGGTTGGGTTAGGTTAGGGGAGGCCTGGGTAGGTTAGGCTCGGGTAGGTTAGGACTGGTTGAGTGGCATTGATAACGGAAGGGTGATTCAAGATACGTTCGGAGGTGAACTGACACTGAGATCTACCAGTTTGGCCTGATAGCCAAGGCCGACCTGGGGGACCCTCATGCCCCGCCGCACCCTCGCCGCTGGCGCCCTCTTTGCCCAGGCCACCAAAATGATTATTGGGGCGCTGGGCGCGGAATCAGGTGCTCGTTCTGCGGAAGGCTATGCGGCAATGCCAGCTGTGGAGTGCCCAGCTTTGTGGCGGCAGCTGCCCAGACTTCAACCCCAATGATGTTCATGACGTTCGCCGACAGCAAGCGACCGCTGACGCGCTTCTCAATCTGCTGGGCGTGGCGGCGGCGTGGCGGGCGCAAGACCTCCCGCCGCCCCCCTCTGGGACCCTACCAGGAGGGGCTCTGTGCAGGAGGCGCACCTTAACGAAATGCCCCTCGCCAAGCGGTAAGCACACGCGAATCGGAGCGAAAGCAAGCGAGAGCAGCCGCGGCGCTCGCTCTATGAAAAGTACTGTTGGAAATTTACAAGCAGGTTGTGCTGCAAATGTAGTAAAAGGTAATTTCATGATGCGTTAGAGTATAGGTCTTGAAAATTTTCCCAGGTTTCTTTAAAAAATCGCCTATAGGTGATCCCACAGTGTGGCCATCATGCCATCATGGCCATCACCGCTAACTTCGTCGCTATAAGGTCTCGCGGCACAAATTTCTCGTAACGGTTAGTCGTAGAAGGCTGAAATTTGGACCATATCTTCCTACCAGCATATCGGAGTCAACCTCACATTTAGGGCACCGTCTCTTGGGTAGTTTCTTAGATTCGCGCTGAGCGAAGCATGTTACGCCACGACACGGTCTGGCGTACGCCTATAGGGCCAAAATGTTTTGTATGTCTGTCCGCGCGATTTTTTTACAATTGTTATAGAGTACCAAAAATAAATTATTGGGAGGATGGACTGCGGGGGCGCAGCCCTCTACTATCCCCTCTCACGGCCAAACGGCGGCCCCTATCCTAATTTGCTTTAGAACTCACCCTCCGTGGAATGGAAGGAATGCAGGCTTGTGCATAGTAAACCCTTCCGCGCTCCCCCGTGCTCGAGATCCAAAATGGCGTCCATCTGAAGTGAACATTTGGGAATATCTGGAGAACTGAGCCACCTAGAGAGGTGCGGTTTGCTGCCCTGGCCATCGTAGCGGCTCGGCCATCATTGCGATCTTTTGACAATGACACCGGGCTCGAGACCACGCACCCCGTCCTCGATAGCCACTTTCCATCTTTTAAACGGCACGGGCTAGCGTCGTGCGGTTTTCGACATTAACATGAGCGGGCCGCGGCAAGTGAAAAGGTCACCCCACAAGGACGACCTCTCTCCAGACCACGCACCCCGTGCTCGAGAGCCAACTTCTATCTTTCGAACGGTAGGAGGTACTGACTTGCGGTTTTCGACGTTGGACTTTGCGGGCCTCGGCAATGGGAAACAAGGGCACCTCACCACTCCTACCGCTCTCGAGACCTTGCTCCCCGTCCTCGAGAGCCACGTTGAAAAAACATTGTTACTCGAGTACCAAGTAAGCGATGCGTTGAACCTAACCGCATCTCTCTAGGTGGCTCGGTTCTCCAGATATTCCCAAAAGTTTGCATTAAATGGACGCCATCTTGGATCTCGAGCACGGGGGAGCGCGGAGGTGGTTACTGTGCACGTGCCTGTATTCCTTTTCCCATTTCACGGGGGGTCGGTCTTAGAGCAAATTTTGATAGGGACCACCGTTTGGCCGTGATAGGGGAAAGTAGAGGGCCGCGACTCCGCAGTCCATATTTTATTTCAATTTTTTAAAAGTTAATATCAATTGTAAAAGTTATCTAAGAAACTACTAGAGCTACGGTAACCCAAATGTGAGGTTGACTTCGATATGCTAGTAGGAAGATATGGTCCAAATTTCAGCCTTCTACGACTAACCGTTCTCAAGAAATCGCGCGGACAGACAGACAGACAAAACATTTTTGAGCTAGTCGGTCCAGGGCTTCGCTATCGCTCAGCCAAAAATCCACCGGTCGGGTTAGGTCAGTATGCACCATGCGCCTGTCAGGGAGGGGCAGATCAGTGTCTCAGGTGCGTTTCTCTCGGTTAGGTTAGTGAAAGCCTGGGTAGGTTAGGTGCAGGCAGGTAAGAGTACGTTAGGACTGGTTGAGCGGCATTGATAACGAAAGGATGATTGGCAGAGCGATAGCGAAGCCCTTACCCGACTAGGTCAAAAATGTTTTGTCTGTTTGTTTGTCCGCGCGATTGCTCGAAAACGGTTTGACGTAGAAAGCTCAAATTTGGACCACATCTTTCTTGCATCATACCATAGTCAACCTCCCCTCCGGGGCACCGTAGCCCAAGCGGTTTCATAGATAAGATACGTTTGGAAGCCAGAAAACGAGCGTGGTTCCGACCGTGCCTTGGCCTGCCGGCGGCTGCCACTTGACGAGTAGGATCCTGCGGGGCAAGTCAGTAGGACGCCCTGCGGGCGTCACTCTCTACGCACGGTCGCAACCACGCTCATGTTCTGCCTTCCGAACGTATCTTACATCAGCCTTTTCTTACCAATGCCGCTCAACCAGTCCTAACCTACCCTTACCTGCCCGAGCCTAGCCTACCCAGGCCCCTACTAACCTAACCGAGCGTATCCCACTCGCGTCAGTGATCCGCCCCTCCACGACAGGCGAATGGCGCATACTGACTTTACCCAACCGGCGGATTAATAATTTTGGTCCACATGTGAAAATTATCTAAGAAACCGCTTGGGCTGCGGTGCCCCTGAGGGGAGGTTGACACTGGTATGAAACAAGAAAGATGTGGTCCAAATTTGAGCTTTCTACGTCTAACCGTTCTCGAGAAATCGCGCGGACAAACAGACAGACAAAACATTTTTGACCCAGTCGGTCCAGGGCTTCGCTATCGCTCAGCCAATGAAGACCTTGCCTGGTAAGAAGAACATGAAGAACAATATGGCCGCTGGGTGGCGTGGCGTGGCGCGGACCCATAACAAAGCAGACGATAGCCACTGTTTACGCGGGTTTAGAGGTTTGGTGGAAAGTCGTTGTTTGGAGGGTTTTTTTTTTTTTGAAAATATCTGTTTTGGGGACCGCTGCGTTCAGTTTTTTGTCGAAATCCGAATTTTTTTTTAGTTCATACGAGAGAAAAACGGTTAACCGGGCCCGGTCGCTCAGGTTAGTCAGCGATAATTGGCGTAAAATAAGATTGTTTCGATAAAATCGTAGTCTCCAGGTACAGTTAAATTCTGTTTATAAATTTTTGTTGGTTTTGTGTTACTGTCGTATCGATGTAGTGAGGTTATGAGTGCTTTTGGTGGCTGAGGAAGCGTTCAGCGCGATGTACGCTAACTCTCAGTTTTTGTTTTCTCAAGTAAGTTGACGAAGAATATTGTCTTCACTGCACATGAAATGTAAATCTCCACGAGCAGTGCATAATTTATTTAACTGTGCAAAACTGTTTTTTCAGTCAGGTGCACCAAGCGGACTCCTAAATCTTGGCAATACGTGCTATGTGAATGCAGTCCTCCAGGTCCCTTTGGGCACTAAGTGGAAAGATGTTTCCTTTGACAACGTTAACGAAGGTTTAATTGTGACTCAATATAGCACAGTGGCCCATTCCTTGAGTCTACATGAATGCGAGCCGTATGATATGACTGTCCTTGTGGTGAGTTGCTGCAAACGTTTCTAGACCAGTCCACCGCATTTTGTAAATTAAAAAAAAATGTGATGCAGGATGCTGTGGAGAAGCACTGGAGTCTGTACAAGAAGGAAAGGAGATGGATGCGAGTGAGTTCCTCACCTTCTTTCTTGACACGCTGCATAATGACCTGAAGGTGAGCAAAGTTGAGCTAACGTTTTGAGTATCATTGAATTCTTACTTTTGATATCAATTCTTTTGCTTGTATTTTTTAGACAAAAGTGCCCTTCACAGCTCCTTTGTTGAGCTCACAAGAGTTTGCACTGGCAGAGGTAGTGTGCAGTCATTGGATGAACCGTGAGTTCACTTCCCCGGTTGTGGACCTCTTCCATGTTCAAATTTTAACTCTCATGATGTGCCCTGCGTGCCACTACAGTCATGGGCAATACAATGATTCAAGTCCTCAAGTGTCACTACCCTTGCCAAGTGGTAGACCAAACTTTACGATTGAAGTGAGTTCACATCTTTCTGTATTTTCTACACCTCTTTGCTGTTGTTTTCAAAAAATATAAAATATAAAATCTTTCTTTACAGGATTGTTTTGTAGAATTCTGCAAGGAACAAAAGCTGGGTGATGCAAGCTGCCGTGCATGTGGTGAGAAAGGCTTGAAACACCGCTTAATTTTAGGAAGGCTCCCACCTATTTTAGTTGTTCATTTGAAAAGGTAATAAATTTTCTGAGTGGATTTGATATGTGTTTGTGAAGCAGTATAAGTCGTTGGCTTTGCTCTTTGTACCTAATGACAGATTCCAATATCATTTTGATGGGTCCCTAAAAAAACTTTATACTGATGTCAGTGTCAGTCATAAATTGGATGTCTCGCCCTTCACTGTAGAAGGCGTTCAAACTAATGCCTGTTATCATGTTGTAGGGGTCATAAATCACCAAGGCAATTTGCTGCAACGTAGCCATTTCACTGCCATGAGTAAAAGAGGAGACCGGTAAATGGAATTCCCCAGTTCTCATGTGATATTGCAAATTAACTTTTCATTGAGAATGACAGGGTGGTCACAGGTTTATAAGATTATTTCCTACATTTTCTTCTCATGTCATTCAGAATCCCTTATGATTACCTTAATGTACAGAAAGCTGCAACGATTTAAAATGTGTGGCCACCCTAGAGTCTAAAATTAAAGTTCTGTACCAAAATTAGTTGTATATGTTTTGTTTGGTAGATGGTACAATTTTGACGACAGTAGAGTTACTAACACCACTGCAAGGAAGTTGTCATCTTCTTCTTGCTACATGGTGTTGTACGAGCTTGTGGAATCAAGTGGCAATCTACCCTTAGATAACAGAAAAGCGTGTTTTGATCAGGAAGTTCAGAGTTCAGTGGCACTTGACCAACAGACACATCAGGATCCAATCAATGCATGTTCCTCCTCCCTTTGTGAAGTACAGAAATACACCACAATCCATCCATGCTATTTTTTGGAATAACAGTTTTCCTTATGTTTCAGGGAGGAGTCACAGAACACAACAGCAGTCAAGATGACTCTGTCGATATGTTCTCAGACGAAGAAGATGTCAATTCAGATCGAGATGACTCTGTTGATATGTTCTCAGATGAAGAAGATGAAAATTCACACAGAGATACACAGGAAAAATATGTGTCGCCTAGTAATGGAAAAATTTGTGGGACATCTACCTCTACTGCACCAGTATGTCTATTTATTTCTAATGAAACGCCATGGAAGGTGTGTATTTCATTGTCAATTCAATCAACTTTTGAAATTTTTCAGGATCTGTCTCTCACTCTAAACTTGGATGGTGTCAATATAACGGATGAAACTTCAGTCACACCCACTCAGGTAGTTACAATGATCACCTATCAAATATTATTAACAGGAAAAAAACATTTAAAAAACATCAGTATTAAGAACAATATTGGGTTTATGCTTATTTGTGTGTAATCTGTTGCGGTTCACACAGCCTTCCACCTGCAATCATCCGAACCTCGACCTGGATACAATTGATCCTCAGGTTACAGAGGATGAAGTCCCAGGTGCGAAACTGGACATGGAAAACCTCACGAAATGCTTAAAGGCGGATCTAGAGAGGTGGCTGGAATGTAGGCGGTTAAACAGAGTTGGCACCAAAGGTGTACTCATACAAAGGTTAAAACACATTACCCAATTTAATTCATGTGTAGATTTTACTGCTAGAAATAACTAAGGCTTCATTTCTAGGATTCTAAACCATGACAGGAAAGAGAAATCAAGATTGTTGTATCCTGCAGTTGACAATGGAAGGTGGCGTGAGCTAAAGAGGAAGAGATTGATGGAACAGGTGATATATTTTGGGTGTTTGAAGGTGCTGCCCAATGACATTCACTTAATTTAAGCAACTACATTCTCTTTTTTTTCTAATTTTAGGCAAAAGCAAAGCAGAGTAATGCTCGTTTGCCTATGATGCCTGTCGGCTTATCAACTTTTAAACCATTTCCAAGCGCGCACATAACTAATGCCTACTCATCAACCAAGGCAGTTCAATACCTCAATGAGATTCCAGAGACTCGTTTCTCCTATGTAAATGGCGTGGAGGCAGTAGAATGTGAACATGAGGATGAAGGATTGTTGGACTTTTCTTTGCCTAGTCAAACAGATAGGAAGAATATTTTTGTAGATGGAACTCTGAAGCGAGCTAATAATTTCATAGATAGTGGAAGAGTTGTGCGTATTAATGATTGCCTGAGGAACGACCACTATTTTGTGAAGGCAGATGTGCATGCATCATATCGTAGTATTATATACAAGGTCACCATCATGATGCCTAAAGCAACTGGGTCCATTTGCTGGGCAGATTGCACCTGCAAAGCTATGGCCCTTGGAAGGTGCTGTCATATCACGGCTGTGTTGCTCCTTATTGGTCGGCATGTGGAGAGTCAAGGACATGGAGGTAGGATTTTAATTCTAAGTAGGAATCGTCCAAATAAGTGCATGAAACTCGATGAAAATTACATATTTTATTTAACGTGCAGCCACTAAGTACTATTCAAAATATTATATGAATGACATAAATATCACTAATTAATCCGTATCATCATCATCACCAATTTTTAGGAACGGTAGTTGGAAGTTTGCCAAAAAAGCACACACTCTCACAAGGTCACTTGCAATAGGTAGCATTGAGTTGGGGATGACATACCTTACTAAACGTGATTGCTTTATCAGACCAATGAATATTTCAACATGTATCCTTGATACAGCTATAGCCCTACTTATAATAAGCTCCCTGGGAGTGAAGTGTGTTCTTTGTCCAAGGAAGGCTGGCATAATCAGCTCAAGGCCTCTCTCATCAAAGAGATATTCGGCATCAAATCCCCTGTCTGCCATTAGAGCCTCTCCAGGAACCATTCGATCCAACAATCCACTGTTCATGAGCTGCTGTCAGATATACTCCCTTCTGCTTCACTAATATATGATAAGCCACCAAAGCATGAGATACATATCAGAAATTTAATGGTGTTATGACTCTTGTATTGAGAATATGTGTTACTCTGCTGTTGGAAGTTTTTAGGCCTCTGAATTTTAAATTCTGATGAGTCAATAATTCCACGCAACCTTGGAAAATTTTGGTAGCACTTCGGTTTTAAGGCCTCTTGGGCTTCAGAACTAGTGAACATCTTATCTTCAAGACACTTAAACTGCAAGCTCATGAATCTCACCCATGTGTAAACTATTTTTGATGCATGGCCTTCACTGATTTTAAAAAGAATCTTGAGGTCTCAGTGCAATTCCTCTTCTCAATCGTACCAATGTCATAAAAAGCTTATCTTTCGGTGTTAAATCACCTGAAAATTGCTCTCTTTTAGGGGTTTTAGATGTGTAATTGTACTTCAATTTTGTACAAATTTCATCTCCTCCAAGGAATGTGTACAGCAATTCAAACATTGTTTGAGGCAAGCCAGTATAAAATTTAAAATCTTCTTCAGACATTTGCTTGGCCTTCTCATAGCAGAGGAAGCTCTTATCACACTGTATTCCAATGGATCTGAAATTTTTAGCCTGCAACAAAGAACATAAAATTGAGGTCACTTTTGGTTAATTTTTTTTCCTACAGCTATCACATGCACCGCTCGGAGATGCTACTGGCTTCCGTCTGGATCAACTTCAGTCACCCCTCAACCAGGGGTAGTTCGGGAGAGAAGTTGGTACTACCCCAACTGGAACTACCACCTCAGGGGTCACTTCGACCCTCGTCCTACGGCTTTCCAAAACAGTGACAATGAGCAAAGAGTGGCAGCCTTCCTGACTTCCCTCTCCTTACTGCAGCCTCCAATTTTGTGGAGTTACCAGTTTTTGGAAAGCCGACAGCCCTGTTAGGGTGTGCCAGATGAGAGGATGACTTCACTCATTGCAGAGATGTGTAGCTGTCTGTTGTGGAATTTAAATAGGATCAAGGCACTTTCAGTGACCCAGCCTCTGCACTTGCCCCTCACGTTGCTCCAATCACAGAGCACCTTTTGGGCCTTTGAAAGAGCTATCAGGATGACAGCCTCTGCTTCAAAGAGGATCTTGGGACTATCAACAGAGAGTAGCAGAATAAACTTTATGCGAAAGCATATTTGGGGTATGAATCCATTCTGTAATGATGCAATGACTAGAGGCAAAGAATTGGAAGACGAAGCCAGGAAAGTTTACATACAGGACCTACAGAAATTACACCCTGATTATGATGTGAAAGAGAGTGGCACCTGGGTGAATCCAATGTACCCACAACTGTCCTGCAGTCCAGACGGCCTTGTCATAGATACAAATGGCATCTGTAAACTCCTCGAGATTAAGTGCCCAAGTGTTCTGGAGGAGATGGACCCCAACGATTTTGAGTTACTACCCCATGAGCAACTAAGCCGCTTCTGCTTAAGGCGAAACAAAGACACAGGCGAAATAGAATTAAAACCGACAAATGCATGGTACTACCAGATACAAATGTCTATGGACATAATGAAAGTTAACACTTGTGACTTTGTCATCTTCTCCACAGTGGACTCAAAGCCGAAGTATGTCACCATTGAAATTAAGTACGATGAAAGCTTCTGGAGAGAGAAGAGGGAGAGACTGATACGAATTCACCGTGAGCGGTTTGTACCAGAGTATTTTCTATACAGAACCGTTTTCAACCAGCCACCTCATCAACTTATATATGATCCTTTTCATGAAGAGCATGACGATAATTACTTTGGTGACATTTCTCAAGAAAAGAAGAGTCTAACAGTCAAAGATGAATCCGCATTTCTCATTCATGAGGATGGAGATGGAAGTGAATTAGTTTTTTCTACGGTTGGACATTCACAGGGTCTGGAGGAATCCAAATTTTTAATATCTTTTTAATAACTGACTGATATTGGTTTTTAATTTTTTTTTCAAAGTAGTACTAATTGACACTGAAGGTATACAATAGTTTGTACTTTAATTCCTACAGACTGAAGTGAATGTTACTATTTCTGTTTGCTAGAAACATTTTAATCTGAAGATAAGTCTGACCTTTGGTTTTGCTAGTCATTAGGTAAAACAGTTCCAGATGTACGACCAAATATGTAACTAAATCTTATGTTGCGCATATTCTACTATTTATGCTATGTTTATTTCTTTTCTTATTTAAGTTTTTGTTTGGAAATAAACCAATAACATTCTGATTACTGTACGTAAGTTTACTCTTACCTCACTATGAATGCCACAAGTTGCACACGTAGTATCATTGAATTGAAAAGTTAATTCAGTATTTCCTGGTGTAACAGTAGAATTGTTGTTCAAATCGGGGTGGAATTTCAGTTCACCTAATTCAGGATTTCGTGATGACGCAACATTTGAATTTTTCTTCACATCAGGCTTAGATCTAAGTTCTTGTAATTCAGGATTTTCTGATGTTGCAACATTCGAATTGTTGTTCAAATCAAGCTGGAATTTCAGTTCACGTAATTCAGGATTTTCTGAAGTTGCAACATTATAATTGTTCAAATCATGCTGGAATCTCAGGTCACGTAAGGGAGTAGAACACTTGTCAAGAGGCATAACTCCCATGTCATTACATTGGTCGAAGAAACTCAGGTTTGATGGCTCCCGAGTTACTTCCCATTGAGAATTAGAAAAATCCTAAAGATTGGAGGAAAGCAAACAAGGGAATCCAAAAGCTAACACCATATTTGTATTTGAGGAAGGAAATACACTGACCATCATGTCCTTCAATTTCTTTCTCGCAGATTTCCTGAGTGCGGAACCTCGTTCCACCCAGAGACGATTCCTTGGAGAATACTTCACAGCAGATTTTGGAGTGAACTGGTGAACTATTTCTTGTGAAAACGTTTCTTTGTCTTGCGCTACCACTTCCTGCAATAGCCCCTGCTGTGGCTACAAAAAAAATATTTAGAGACACTACTTACTGACGTTAAAACTTTGAAGTCGAAAAAATTAACTAAAGTCTGAATACTTACTAATGACAGAAGTGCATCAAGTGCCATTCTAGTAGAGGGTGTAAGAGTGCCTGCTTTAAAGGTTTTGGTGGCAGGGGAGTTGAGGCAGGGGTCCCTCTGCGAATTGTCCACACTTAAAAAAGATCTTTTTAATGTCAGGTCCTGCTCAGGTTCATCAATCTGCAGAAAGAAAGGCGTGACCAATATATCCTTCGCCCACAAAATCATGTGACTTACATACTTATTGGGTACAGAATAATGTCAAGGACTTACATGATACACCTCGATGTATTCTTCTGGCAAATCTTTTTTTCCTGACTTGAAATGGCAGCACACGAAACAGTTGTACGCTGTCAGTTTTTTTGGTGTTAAATGCCCTATGCCACTTCTATCCAACCACTTCCTGGCCGTAACAGGGTCTTTAGGGAAGACAAAAAACGAACATTTCTTTTTCCCCTCCTTGTCCATCCCTACAGACCCTTCGTGGTGGCCACAATCCTTGTAGTGACACCTTCTCCTGCGCCTCATCCTGCATGAAACCAAAAGCACTCATAACCTCACTACATCGATACGACAGTAACACAAAACCAACGAAAATTTATAAACAGAATTTAACTGTACCTGGAGACCACGATTTTATCGAAACAATCTATCAACTAAAAAAAAATTCGAATTTCGGCAAAAAACTGAACGCAGCGGTCCCCAAAACAGATATTAAAAAAAACGCCTCGAAACACGTCCAAACAACAACTTTCCACCAAACCTCGAAACCCGCGTAAACAGCGGCTATCGTCTGCTTTGTTATGGGTCCGCGCCACGCCACGCCACCCAGCGGCCATATTGTTCTTCATGTTCTTCTTACCAGGCAAGGTCTTCAAGATACGTTCGGAAGCCAGAACATGAGCGTGGTTGCGACCGTGCGTAGAGAAGAGAGTGACGCCCGCAGAGCGTTCTACTGACGGGCCTCGCAGGGTCCCATTCGTCAGATGACAGGCGTGCGCCAGGCGTGGAGTGGCGGAACAGTGATTCGCGATGAGCGAAGCCTGTTACTCCCCGACGCGGTCTGGCGTACGCCTACCTTGTTTTAGCGGTTGCAGCTACTCGGTGGTACGGCGGCGACCGTTGGTGTGGTGCAGCCTGCGGTATATAAAGCGTCACCCTTGCGCGTCAATAGGCGCCGGCGGTGTCCGCGTCGGCTGCCCTCTCGGCCCGGGCCCACCGTCTCCCCCGGGAAGGGCCTGGCGAGTGCCGTTGGGGGCGAGTGCCCCCTTGGAGCACTCACCTCCGGGCGACTGTCCGTCTTCGTGCCCCCGGCGGGGATGTCGGGTACCCAGGCCGAGGGGAATGGCTGCGGGTTCCGCGGGCCCCGGTAAGGCTTTGCCAAAGGGCCCAGGGGGCCTAGGGCCTTACAGGTCAGGATAGCGAAGCCCTGGATCGACTGGGTCCAAAACGTTTTGTCTGTTTGTCCGCGCGATTTCTCGAGAACGGTTAGAGGTAGAAAGCTCAAATTTGGACCACATCTTTCTTGCATTATACCTCAACCTCCCCTTAGGGGCAGCGCAGCCCAACCGGTTTCTAAGATAAGTGGTCTAAAATTTAAAATCTGCCGGTTCGGTGACGTCGGTATACGCCATGCGCCTGTCAGGAGCAGGCGAATCAGTGACGTTACGTCAGTGGGTTACGCTCGGGTGGGTTAGGGCTGGCTGAGTGGCATTGATAACGAAAGGGTGATGCAAGGTACGTTCGGAGGTGAGAACATGAGCACGGTTGCGACCGTGCGGAAAGACTGACGCCCGCAGGGCGTCTTACCGACTGGCCCCGCAGGGTCCTATTCGTCAGGTGACAGCCGCCGGCAGGCCAAGGTAGGCGTGCGCCAGGCGTGGAGTATCGGAACATCGGTGAGCGAAGCCTGTTACGCCACGACGCGGTGTGGCGTATGCCTACCTTGTGCATAAGGAACTGCGTAAGCTGTTTTTCTCGTGGTCGCAGAGCAAAGAATGTTGCACCGATAATAACGGGATGATAGTAAGGTTCACTATTGTGCAGTATCGAACAGCCGTTAATACTAACGATCAGTTATGTACTTATCCATAAACCCGTTAGCAACATATATGTGCCATCGTGTACAAACCTGGATTTAACATAAGACAAATATTAAGAAGTGTTTATCTCTAGGCTTAACTACAGAAAATTATGTAACCCATGTTCGGAAAATTTCCAGGATTTTTTAAAAAACTTTACGGTGAAACAAGACGGAAGTTTGATTATTTATATTGTGTTTCTATTTAAAAATGTAAAGCATTTGTTAAGTTAACCTACAAACTCCCATCGTAGCTGATTCCAAAATGATTGTTGCCATTTCCTTGAATCTTACATAACACCACATCTATTGGTCAGCTTGCTTACTGTGCTGTGAACTTTTCGACTTCCACTGAAAATAATTATTAAACACGCAAAGTTTGTTTTTCTCACCTGCGTGTTTAGTTGTGAGAACTACGATGGAGTTACTTATTTTCAGTAGCGCCTGAATAATAACCAGTTACTCACCCCATCGGTATCGACTCTGAAAAAACGTCGCTCTTCTAACGCAACATCCTTTGAATACTTCGATCTTTGAGGGTGTCAGTTTTAGGACTCTCTTGGACGCTCTTCTGTGAGAGCGACGCATGACTCTTCAGGATTTACTGTGTGTAGTTCGACGACTGTAACTTTTCTCATACGTTTCCACCCAGACCGTAGATATGACTAGGGATTTAAAGGCCGGTAATATTACCGGTAAGATTCGGTAAGTTGCCGTTACTTACGGTAATATTACCCAACCTCGGAAAATGTGGTATTTTTCGGTAATTTTCTGACTCTTAAAACGCAAGAAATCATCTGTGTTGGTTGTTGCAAATGATGGAAAGTTTACTTTTTCTCGTTACTACCAGTTCTAGGAACTAAATTCACGCAAAATCGTGTCCTGTAAGAGTTATTTTGCAAAATCAATCACTTTGAGACATTTATCTAACTTTCATCCGGAGGGCCGCCATAGGGAAGTACAATCCATAACTTTGTAACAATCGCTTTTTTTCTTTTCACGAATCGTTTGAACAGTGTTTTAGAACTTACAGTATTGCTAGGAATGACCACTGCCACGTCGAGAAAGTATTAACACGTACTATTTCGATATAAACCCGCTGTAAATTAATCTTTCTCATTATTACCAAAAATACCGGTAATTTACCAATTTTTCCGTAACATACCGTCAGATTGAATCTGACCAGTAATTTTAAATCCCTAGATATGACGATAAGCCAGCTCTTGGAGGACAGACTGGAAGACCTCTGCCCATCAACAGGAAGCAGCTGGCCTCGGCGGCTGTGGTTAGCGCTGCACGGCACGTGGGTATGTCATCATGGTGTACCTTATACTCTGAAACCGGCGTAGTTCTGGCCTCGGAATCTCCGGCCTAATTTTTTTCCCCCAACCAGCTTCCATATCATCTGAAACGTCCACAAACAGCTCCAAAACAATTTTAGCTCGCTAAATCCTATGTTCTCACGATGTATTAAGCCAACGTCTAGCCGTTGTACCCCAGCTAATCCAAATGGCGGGTTAAAATTCCATATCCGGTTCAAAGCAATATAGCTTAACCAGGAATACTCGAAAATAACCAAGTTTTAATTTTAAAGGTCACCTTGTGTTGTCCAGAACTGTTCTCCGATTCCCACATCCTGTCACCCCCACTCGTTGTCTAGCAAACGAACGAGATGTCGCTTCGTGCCGCTTCGTGCCGCTTCGTGCCGCTTCCTGCCTCAGCACGGGGCACCTATCCAGGACCACTCTGTATACTTGCGCTAAGCAATATCCACGCGAAGTTCTGTCCAAAGCCGCAACCCTCTCGAAACCTCCTGGTTTCCGAGATGTTCTATAGGACTTAATGATTTGGGGCCCGAACGAAGCGAGGACTTCTTCACATCGACTATTCCACTTCTTTCTCCCAGAGGAGGGATCATTGTTACCGCGCTGGTACATTTTCACCCATCGGCCCCGTCCCTCGTTCCAACTTTTGATAGTCGTCCACTCCGGAACTCCCAACAACGTCGGCGTGGCGTGTTCGCGCGGGCTGAGGGGCAGCTCCATCCTCCGGCTAGTTAAGTACAGAGGTTCCAACATCGATTTCAAACAAGCTGGCCGCCTTCCACCGTCGACAGAGGCTTGGCCAGCTTGGCCTGCCGGCGTTTGCGGGGGGCCTCCGGCCCCGCCTCGAGTCACTCGAGATGTGTCCGGTGGTGCATATTTTTGTTACGATTAAATCGCTAACTTCAGCCCGTCCCGACTCGCGACGAAGTGTGTCTTGCAGGCGCACCACACCCTAACCTAACAAATCGAACGATTCTCATTAAACAGAAACGCGACAAAATTTGAAAATTGTTACCACCCTGCGTTTATGTACGTCATAAAAGGAGTATTTGAACTTTCTTCGTGGACGATTAGTCAGCGCACATACGTCCGCCCGCCCGAATGAACGAACAGTCGGCATCAGACTATCAGCCCGACTCCTGTCCGTTTCTACTGAAACGTGTCGGGACATGCTAAAAAATAATTTTTAAAAATCTTGCATTTAATGGACTTGTATACATGCAAACGCTCATTTTTCGATTAACGAGGGCTGCTTGGTGCTGTAGGCGCTCGAATTTTTTCAGCTGAAGTCCAGTACTTTACTTGCTCCTTACCCTTTGTAGCAAATACATACAAAACTGTACATCTTGAACTGTGCTGTATATAGCTGTCGCTGTTAGCGACCACCTTGGTGTCCCTGCTGGCGATCGTGGACTGCTTCACCAAAGAGTCGTACCTCAGAGCCAGCCTGGGGATCCGCTTCGTAACCGGCATCACGGGGTGTTTCGCCGCGCAGATCATCTACTTAACACGCAGGGGCATGCTTCACAGCACCATAGGACGCATGGCTGCCGTCGCCCGCCACCTTGAGGCGCTACAACACGGCGATATCTTAGTAAGCTGACACAAAAATATACTTCGAAAGTAAAATGTTGAGCCCCGTATAGAGCAGTTCACAACTGTTCCGGAAGGAAGGATTTTTAATCAGAAGTGGATCCCGTACCTATAAATACAATCCACTTGTAAGTGAAGTCAAGACTTACAATTACTTAACATATATTCTATTCAAACCCATGTCCAAGACCTTTTGATGGCTCGATTTTAACGTGAATTCAATCTCAAGATCAAGACCAAGTAACTAATGTAAGTTGAACTTTAGTCTGTGAATTTACAATTGAAGTGTTCTTAAGTTGAACTACCCTCCTTTCGGATGTTGGAACTTTGGCGATAGTTTTACCGAGTTTGCAAATGGTTGTCATGAGTCCAACAGAGTTCTTTTTTCAGTCGGTGAGCACTTTCGACTTAGTAAGGCGTATAGTATGTTATGTTATTTGCAGTTATATTATGGATAGCGGAGGAACGAAAAGTCTCAATTACTACGTTAATTTTCATACGTCTTCGCCCTTCCCCGCTTAAAAGAACACATGTCATCATATTAAACTCACATGATCGACAAAGCAAACTTATCTGGAATCGTGCTGCATTTTGAACTTTAGATTAGAGTTAATATTGTGAATTTGTGATGGAATCGTACAAATGCAATTACAACTGGCCTACTGTGCCCTCCCACCTCCCTGCATGCATGCATGCTGGGCACGCTAGCTAGACATGGTCATGGTCTAGGTATCTGGTGAGGTTTGGGTTTGCAAAATGACGTATGCCAACTGTATTTCAACATATTTGTTGACTTAACACATCAATTACGTTGACATAACACGTAAAGAATGTAGCTCAAAGATCTCCGAATAGAAGGATAAAACACTCAACCCACAAGCAAAAATCCAGAGCCACCGTCCCTGAGGGTCACTCTGGCCTGCCAGTGGCGTCTTGCACATGCATCTTGCACACTTTGATCCCAAGTGTCATGTACATCATTATCCAGCTGTGATAAAATCCCATGTCAGCTGTAGCATTTTTCACTTATCACAGTTAACGGTGACGAGTTCATCACATTTAGCTGCTAAGTGTGATAAGGCCAATACGTTTGGATGTGAAGATGATTTAACTGCAATGCAGCTCGAGGTGTAGTTTTTATGACATCACATTTGCTCTTCATCACGGCTAAACGTTTCGGGTTCGTCACACTAAGTGAGAAATAGGGATTTGGGCAGTAGGATTAACAATTTGGGACAATTGTTTCATAGGAAAATAACATTTGGAAACTACTTTTGGAAAATTTACGTTTCGGAAAGGTGGGCCACACCTGTGGCGGCGCAAGCGCCGCTAACGCGTGGGCATGCGTTCCTGAAAAAGGGACGCAAGTCTTGATGAATTCATTTTCACTCCAAAAAAGAACGCATCAACAGTTTTATCAGTGCAGCAAAAGCTACTAGAAAATTACGGAATAACGCCAGGAATATTGAATATCAGGTCTAACGGTGCGATTAACTACGTGGTTTCCTTTCGTGACGGCAGGCTGGTTTGGAGCGCGTGGCATTGCGGTGCCGCAGGCTCGACCGAGCCGTCAAGGTGTACACCGCAACGGTGGTGCTGTCCATCTTAATGCCTACGCTCCTGGGCGGCCAGCTCTGCATGCCCACCTGGCCGCAGCCCGAGGACACGCCCGTGCCTTACCTCGCCATGGCTGTCGACCTTGTCCTGCAGGTTCGCCTTTTAAGCCTGTCCCGACATGTTTCTGTGGAAAAGGCCAGGCGTCGGGCTTATATTCCTGTTCCGCATGTTCGTTCGGGCGGACGTGTGTGCGCCGACTTGGCGTTTACGGAGGATAGACTTTTTCTTGTGACGTTAGCAAATGTACGGCGGTTAGCGTTTTCAAATAATATCGCGTTGCGGTTTTATGATAGTTTTTAAATTTGATGGGTTAGGATTGGCCACCGTTCGTGGTGCGCCTGCAAGGGGCACTCCGCGAATCAGGAGGATAGACTCCTTTAATACCGTTGATAAACAATCGTACGGCGGCAACAGTTTTCGAGTTTGGTCGCGTTTCTGTCTGATGAGAATTGTTAGATTTAGGTTAGGGTCGTTGGCTGTGTAAGGTGCGCCTGCAAGGCGCACATAGCGACACGGGACGGGCTGAGGTTTCTTTTAATGGCTATAAAAGTACACTGCTCAAAAAATATTAGCGGCTAACATTTTGCGGAGGCTGCCATTTCGTTTCTAGTCGGCATATAGTTGATCTTCGGTGGTGTGCTGTAAGGTTCCACCTGCAAGGCCCTACAGCGCGACAAGAGCCATCACCTTGCGCCACCGACCTCTGCTGCAGGGCGCATTGTGGGTCGCGAGTACCCATGCCCTTGGCACCATAGCCTTTTGGCCCCACTGTTAAATTTGTTTGTAACTTGGCGGAAAAAATGTTGATGAAATAATCGTCAGACCGTCCTTATAAGGACGTTTGTCAAGGGGATGAAATAATCATCAGTTGACCAGAAAATCTGAGACAAGACAAATCGTCAACTGACGTATTAATCATTGACACCATGGTAAAGGATATTTCAGGAAGCGTCCAGAAGTAACGATAAATTGGTTATTTGACAATTAAAATCGTCAAAAAAGTTAGCTGTCGCTAATGTCACAACCATTTGATTAGGTCAATCAAGCACACCCTTTCGCATTAAGGTAGACCCTAATCAGCGTAGCTCTCCAATTTTGAAGTCCCTCACTCCCGAGAGGACTTTCATTGAGGAATCTTTCTTTTTTTTCCGCTTTGGCTCTAAAAAATGTTGTAACGATTTATTTGTCAGGTCTCTTTAGCCATTTTTCGTCACTTGACGATCGTCAAATGAACTTGACGATCTTAGACTAAAAAAAGACCAAGGTTGAATCGTCAATTTGACGAAAAAAATTTACAGTGCAGGTACTGCCGCTGCCGAGCCGACATGAGAGTGAACTGCAGCGAGCCGTGGCAGACTTTGTGTGGCCGGGGCGGGACGCCACAGCTTCTTCGAGTACCCCTGTGCATGTCTTTTCCAGGCCAACGACGACTCGGGGAGGCCACCGGGCCTGCACCACCCAGGCACAAGAAGCAGGGCACTGTTCGCCTCGCAGAGACTGCACTGTAAAAATATTCATCGTCGCTTTACGACAATCCTCTGGCCAAATTTGGAAAAAACGAAAACGTCGTCACAGGCTATGTGCGTCGTCACCTAGAATATTTTGGCCCGGGCGCGTGTAAAATTGTTTTCTGTTTCAGATAGACAATTTGTGACGATTTACTCCTCATTCGAATATGTCGTCACGCGATGAATGGACGTCGTAAAGTGACGACATATTCGGGTGGTAAAAGAATCGTCACCGAAATTCTCGTCATTTGACGAACAAATTTTACAGTGTATACGCGTCCAGGACACGACCAATGTCCTTTGCCGGGGGCTGGTTGACGTTGCAGGCCCCGGAACTGTTGCTCCGCACTGCAACCACCTGAGTGACGTCACGGGCATCGGAGACACTCTACAAACCCAAGAGTGTGGTAACACGCTTTTCCTAAAGTATGATGGGCGCCACACTGAAGGAAGAGTATGATGGGCTACTACGCTTCAGGAAAAGCGTGGCGAGGCACCACACTCTTGCAAGTGTGATGGGTACCAAGCTCTCGCTATGATCCCTATGTAAACGCATGGGACCGCTGTGAAGAGTGTGGCACCATCACACTCTTACAGGAGTGTTGTGCCTCACCAAGCTTTTCCTGATGTGTGGTGGCCCATCACGCTTTTCCTTCAGTGCGGTGACCAAAAGCTTGTTACCACACTTTTGGGTTTGTTGAGCAACCCGTAATCCAGGGGAAGGAATTCACACATTAAATGTCGTAGGACCTTTTTGTCCCATAAAACACCGCGTTTTGAAGCAAAACATGACAGGGTTATTTGCCGCGCATGCGGGAAACTTTATTTAGCATGTTACAAATGGTACCAAAATTGTGTTATGCATAAAAACGCGATATCCATTGCACAAAATTTGTCTCGTGGACATTAAGAGTGCAGGGCCTGCTTTCCACAATGGAGAAGAAACGCCCCCCCCCCCCCCCGCGCAAAAATCGTCGGGAAAGATTCGGTCCCCGTCGCGGAGCCTGCGGCCGACCTGGTACCGCGCCGTCCTCAGCCTGGCCCGGACCAACGGGAGGCGCAAGCGAACGCAGGCCGCTGTGTGTGGGGAGGACACTCTGCTCCAACGCCTCTCCACCTGCAGGAGGCACATGCAATCCACCATCCTGCTGCGGCCTGTGCCAGGGGCGCTTCGGAGGGGCCCTCCTCACCCCATGTCCACATATTACGTAATCACGTTTCGGCGATTTTCGACCTCCCCCATGTCAACAGGCGTAATCACCGGCCATCACCCCCCCCCCCCCCTCAAGATTACGTAATCAAACGAATTTGCAGAAAACGTGAAGAATCGTGAACCCTCCGTTTGTTTAATTAGAAACGACAAATGTAATTCGGCCATGTTGATGGGCCACCACCACGCGTTAACCGAGTTGAGCTGGCCTCGACCTGTAGCGTCTGGCTTGCCGTGCTGTGCCGTGCCGCCTCAACACTGCGGGTAGGGTAGTATCTAATGGTCATCGCGCGAGCGGGGTAGCTTCGCCCCGGCACTGCGGCAGTTTTAGTTTGGCTAAAAAATGCGATGGGAGGACTGAACTTGATTACGTAATCAGAGAGACGACCCCCCCCCCCCCTCTCCTCCTTGTAATCTAATGTAATCATAGTTCCGCCCATCTCTGCCCCCTACGTGATTACGCGATATGTGACGACCCCTATAGCAAAATACGTGGATAGTCATCCTCTGTACTGAATCTAGTGCCCGCCCTGTCGCAATATTAATATAAACAAAATAGTTGTTTTTTTATGTATTATCGTTGTTTATATTTTAACTGTTATGGAAAATTGTTGTACGCTTTTCACCCTAATCAGAGAACGTTTATTTAAGGTTAGATGACGTATCTGAATCACTGATAATGAATTGGCGAGAAATTAGACCCGAATTAAAGCGAGAGAAACCTCTCACCTAACTTAATGTGAGGGGGCGTCCTTGCCCGAATGCTGGCGAAAAAGTGGCACCAGTCTCGCCCAAATTTTGGCAAGAACGCCGCTCTTGTTCAAGTTTGGGTAAGAAACTTTCCTTGCCAAAATTTTGGTCGCCTTCCTTACTTTATCATTTTCAGTGAGGAACGCCACCTTGTGAGGGACATGAGTGGACAGAAGATGCTCATTTGTGAGAGTGTTTCCGTCCGAACACCGAGGGTGCTAGCCTTGGGTGCTCACTTTAAAAACCTAAATCTAACTATATATTTGTTTGACCGTGTAAGGTTATAACGGGCACCAGCTGTCCTATCGCCTTCTACTCCTTCATGGGCCTCTTGGGGGCGGCGCAGATGTCGTGCGCCGCTCTGTACCGCGGCACCGGGACTGCGGTGGTTACGGCGAGCGGCAGGGAGGACCTGCGGGCCGCCGCGAGGATGCACGCCATGCTGTGCGAAGTCAGTACAGTAGCAAATAGTAGTTTTGTTCCTCAAGAGACCAGATTTTAGGGCACGTAAGCAAGGGTGGTTCACTCGGCGAGCCGGTGTAACGGGCACTACTGTACTAAGAATTACAGCGTTAGGTTTGGACTTCTTCGGGTATCCTGCTAGGAACTTTATTGGAAATTTCCAAAATAAAATTGTTTTTTCCAAAAGTAAGAAATCGATTTTTTATGCTTAGAACAGTTAGTTTTAGTATAGTAATCAAATAAAACGCATTAAAAACCTGTCTAAGATTTTTTCCAAAAAGTTGGAAATTTCCAAAAAAAATTAGGGATACAAAATTTCCTAACCATCGTTTGGAATTTTCCGAAAAAAAATCTTACAGCGTACTACACGAGTATTACAGGTAATACAATGGTATTACACGCTCAAAAATTCGTGTACTAAACCGTTAGAAACCATCGTAATATTACGGCAAAACAACTTACAAATCAGTCGTTCTAAAATGGGTTACATCATTTGAACTGAGAACGATCAATTACTTGTATTTGAACGAACAACCTAATACGGCAAAATTGTTGTTTAAAAACAACCTAATCGTGAAGGAGCCAACAACTTGTTACAGGACGATTTACGAATCAAAATCAAAAGCAGACCAAAAGTGACTTCCACGACGGGATTTGTTGTGATCAGCTTTCTCTAAAAACCCACAAGAATTACACTAATAAAAGCTGGCCCGTCCCTCCGTCGAACCTCGGTGCCGGTCACGTACCCCGGAAAACGCAGCTTTTTTGTTCGTATTACGCTTTGAACAAAATCGAAGCGGAGAAAGTGTAGGAATCTAGGTGGCCTACAGCGTCAGAGTGGTCAACCAGTTGGATTCTTTCCAATATTTTAAACAAAATCGAAGCGGAAAAAGTGTAGGGATCGAGGTGGCTTACGGCATCAGCGCCAGAACTTCATTTGTTCAGCAGCAGCTAGGCGACATAAACGCCGAGCAGAAGCCACTTTCCGCCGCTCGGCTCAGGAAGGAAATTGGTGACTCATACGTTTGATGTTGGTTTTGTCGTAAAAGCTGAGTACATCTCCACATCGAGTTACCAATTTCTCAGGCGGGCGCTGTCTGCGCCGCCTGATCGCGCAGCGCGCTGAGTGACGCGTGGGGCGCGAGCGCCCGGTTCGTAGGCACCCCTTCGTACGGGAGGGGTACGTGCCAGAGTGCTGTCGCCGACATAGCGGGCGAGGCGCGACGCACGGGCGTCGCGCGAGGAGTGCCTAGCGCATACGCGCCCGGCCGGTGGGGAAACTGCCATGCCGGGGCGCTGCCCGCCCCGGCTGATAGAGGGTAGCTAATCAGGTAGGCGTCGCCCGGAGGTGGGGCGTGGAACTAGCTATATGTTGGAGACTGGTCGGTAGCCAGTCAGTGTTCCCATTACCGTCGAGGCCAGCAGTAGCCGCTGCCCGACGGCCGCGTACTCTGTAGTGACTGATAGCCGACGCGGGGCTAGTGTAGCACTCCGTGACCACCCGTGTGCCCTCACCCGACTGAGTCAAGAGTAACCAGTACTCGTGTGTGTGTCGCATCACTTCCTCGTCACCAAGGCACCCCTCATCACTACTCCCCGAGATACGCGGGGTGATCCAGAACTGCACTACTCAGCGAGTCGCCGCTACGCCCAGGTCTACGCGGCGACCAGGCGCGGATCCACGGGGGGGGGGGGGGGGGGGCAAAGGGGGTTTTGCCCCCCCCCCCCCCCCCCCCACTCGGCGGCCGCAGGCCGCCGCCGCCGCCTCGTTCTTGGTCCGTTCGCCTAGAATTGTTGAACAAATGAACCTGCGCTTTTAGTTAGGGAAGGCAGGGGGTAATATCAGGCGCGCTCCTCCGCTGCGCTCACCGCTCACCGGCCTCGCTGCCCTATGTGCGGCAAGTATCTTTCCCCCTCCCCTCGTGATTGTTTACTGCTGCAAGACAAAATATTTGTCATTTTACTCAGGTCACACAAATTACCTACCTGTGATATTTACTCATGCCCACGGTAAAGCAGTTTATTTTAAAACATAAATAAACGAAAACAAAAAGCGCCGGTGCAAAATCAACAAAAAACGCGTAAAAAACCCTAAAGGTAGGCAACCCGCAACGCGTTGCCCCCCCTACAACGCGCCGCTGGATCCGCGCCTGGCGGCGACCCCCAAGCAGGTGCACCAGGGGTGGACAACTGTCACATCCCTGACAAATTATCACACGGACCACAGTTCTACCCCGACAAAGGTTTAGTGTATGGAGTGTGCCGTTTTCAAATGCGAGAGGGAGGCGTCTGCTATGCGGTGTTGCCAGATTGAGCCAGTCTCACTTGAAATCGTCTATTGACAGACGTCTTCCGTTATTTTCACTCGTAATATCACTATTTCCACGGTTTGTGCGTCTCGCATCTTTAAGAACGGGCCCCAAACAGTATGAGAACGTGGAGGGTCAAGCGTCAGTGTTTCATTATTGAAGCTAATGTGTGCAGTCCTCACCTGCAGCACAAATGCGACATGTGTTAAAAATATAAGGTGCACCATAAATCAGCGTGATATTTTTAGTATTGGTTTTATTTTAATTTTTTTAGTGTAATGTTTGAGGGTTATTAGAGAAAGCTGATCACAACAAATCCCGTCGCGGAAGTCACTTGTTTGGTCTGATTTTGATTTTGATTTGTAAATCTTCCCGTTACAAGTTGTTCGCTCTGTAACGATTAGGTTGTTTTTAAACAACATTTTTGCCGTATTAGGTTGTTCGTTCAAATACAAGTAATTGATGAAGTATCCAACGCTGGCCTGCAAGGCGTTGTCCCCGCCCGGTTTGGCCCGGCGCCCCGACAATGCACGCCTCGCCGAGTCTCGGGTCCCTTGGCTTGTTGTGCGTACTCTATGGTGGAGGGGAGGGTTAAGGTCCCACCGAAACGGTCCGTCTGCCTTGAGTCGCCGCTCTCGTAGCCATGGCTCGGCCAGGCCCCGGCTCGGCTCGCCACATCGACAATGGGTACCCCGGCAAGGGCTGCGCAACAAAAAAGAAGGACGGAAGATGTGGGAGTGGACTAGAAAAGGATGTAATAGCGGATGCAGCCAGCTGACGAGCCGAGCGGGGGTAGCTCTGTCCCTTTCCTTTCCTATTAGGCGGAGTGAGATAGCTGAATTTTAAATGCGTTTTTACAAGAACTGTTACATTTCATGAGTTTAAAAGTAGACTCGCTGTACTTGCCCGGCCTCCCTCGATATATCTGTTAGACAGATTTTTCATTTTTTGCCTTGTTGTCGATCTACAGCAATTGGGCCTGTGGACCGTAGAGGCGCGTATTATTGTACCTTTCTTTTGCCATAATAAGAAGTGAGAGCTGACTTTTAAATCGATTTTTCGGTCACTTGGAAGCTTTTTCAAAGAGTAAAAATACGTCAGCGTGCCCTGCAAAAGTATCCTGCGTCCACGTGATCAGTTTCAGAAAATTCTGTTAGAGGGCCATAAGAGCAATGCCTAAAAGAAAAGAATACTGTCCCACTAAGTGGGACACTGGTAGGCCCGAAGTTTTGCACATGATTAGGCATTTTGTAGATTTGTAAATACTGTCTCACTCTGTGAGACACTGGTAGGCCCGGGGTTTCGCACGGGTTTGGGTTGGTTACGTTACCGCCTATTTAAGTTTTATGAGTTTATTTAATTTTGTTTTTTAAAATTGAAGGATATTTGAAGGTTTGAATTAGTTTTGTAATGGAACGGGGCAGTTTTAAAATTACAGTCTTACAGTAACGGTCAGTGCACCGTTTTATTCTCATACGCGGGCCGCCCAGCCCTGGCCTGCAAGGTGTTGTCCCCGCCCGGCTTGGCTCGGCGGCCCGACCATGCACGCCTCGCTCTGAGTGTCGGGTCCCTTGGCTTGTTGTGCGTACTCTAGAGTAGAGGGGAGTGGTAGGGTCCAACCGAAACGGTCCGCCTGCCTTGAGTCGCCGCTCTCGTAGCCGTGGCTCGGCCAGGCCCCGGCTCGGCTCGGCACATCGACAATGGGTACCCGGCAAGGGCTGCGCAACAAAAAAGAAGGACGGAAGATTTGGTGGTGGTCTAGAAAAGGATGGAATAGCGGATGCAGCCAGCTGACGAGCCGAGCAGGGTAGCTCTGTCCCTTTCTTTTGCCATTGGATGGAGTGAGATAGCTGAATTTCAAATGCGTTTTTACGCTAACTGTTACATTTTATAAGTATAAAAATTGGTTTGCTGTACTTGCCTAGTCACCCTCGATATTTCTGTTAGACAGATTTTTAATTTTTTGCCTCGTTATCGATCTACAGCAATTGGCCCTGTGGACCATAGATGCGCGTATAGTTGTGTCCCTTTCTTTCGCCATAAGAAGAAGTGAGATAGCTGACTTTTAAATCGATTTTTCGGCCACTTGGAAGCTTTTACAAAGTGTAAAAACACGTCAGCGTGCCCAGCAAAAGTATCCTGCGTCCACGTGCACAGTTTCAGAAAATTCTTATAGAGGGCTATAAGGGCAATGCTTAAAAGAAAAAAAAAAGTCCAATCGGGTCAGACTATAAGGCAACTCCGTTTCACTTCGTGCCTAAAAAAGTCCAATCTGGTTAGACGATAAGGCAACTCCGTTTTAGTCCGTGCCTAAAAAATTGGTACATTGTGGTATTTTTGTTTATAACCAAGAAGTTTGTTTAGAAATGACCATGTCGTTCACATACGAACTTTTCAGAGAACGGTGCTTTTGTTTTTATTGTGCCGTAATTGGCTGAGCGATAGCGAAGCCCTTAAACAAAGTTCAAATTTGGACCACATCTTTCTTGCATAATACCAGAGTCAACCTTCCCTCAGGAGCACCGCACCTCAAGCGGTTTCTAAGATACTTACAACAAGTGGTCTAAAATTTAAATTCCGCCGGTTGGATGAGGTCAGTATGCGCCTGTCAGGAAGGGGCAGATCAGTGACTCGAGTGGGTTACGCTCGGTTAGGTTTGGTTATTAGGGGCCTGGGTAGGTTAGGCTCTGGCAGGTAAGGGTAGGTTAGGACTGAGGACTGGTTGAGTGGCATTGATAACGAAAGGGTGATGTGAGATACGTTCGGAAGTTAGAACATGAACGCGGTTGCGACCGTGCGGAAAGAGTGACGCCCGCAGGGCGTTCTACTGTCTGGCCCCGCAGGGTCCTACTCGTCAGGTGACAGCCGCCGGCAGGTCAAGGTAGGCGTGCGCCAGGCGGGGAGTGGCGAAACAGTGAGCGATGCCTGTTACGCCACGATGCGGTCTGGCGTACGCACACCTTGTATAACAGGGATCTCGTACTTGAACGACTGCTGAATTAAAGCTTTGTCGTTGGCTAACATCTGTCGTTATTAAACAGCTGGAGTGGCAAAAAAAATTAGCGACGAATATGTCGTTTATTTGCGACAAAATTTGTAACAGTGTACGGTATTACGGGGCAGTATTGCGGTGCTACTACGAGGTACTACAGAAGTGTTACAGGAAGGGTTGTACGGGGTACTACACTAGTGATCCACCCCTCGAACGTAAGAGATTTAAAAATCGAGATCGCATTACGCAATAAATATGGACGCCCAAACTCGACCATGACATCGGGGCATAAAGAGTCGCAAACACCCAAAACTGGTTGTTATGAACCGAAACTCGGGTGTCAAAAGCGGCTCGTTTCCTTGACGGTCCCTGGAGTTTGGTCACAGAATTCGAGGGGACCTTACGTAAGGATTGTTGGGATCGTGTTCGCCACATCAGTCGCCAAGGGGCTGCGAAATTAGTCTACTGCAGCATGAAGGCAATTTTCAAGAATGGTAATGTAATTCGTGTTACTATATCGGCCATATCTGCTCCTGGTTCACTTTTTAATCTAGAAGTTTGTACAGATTTGAGTGGGATACACTGTATTGTAGTAATAATCACCGTGGGTTAGTGTGGCATCAATGAACATAATTGGCTCGGTGTGAAAACGATTGCGTCGTTTATTTTGGAAGAAATGCATTATAATACAAAGGGAAGAGGGGGGGAGGCAGTCTTGTTTGGTTAGCAGTTCCGCTCGGATTAGCAGTCCTGCTTGGTAGGCTTGAAGGCCTTCCTGTTGAGACCCGCGTTCTGAATAGCGGCCTCGACGAGGTCCTTGCTGTCGGCGGCGAGGGTGGCGTCACGGCTGAGGATCCAGGCGGACTCTGTAAAGCGTCGACGAGACGGAAGTGAGCAGGATCGCTCTCCCAGTAGGCACCACAAATTCTCCACAGCGACGCAGACATACCGAGCTTGAGGAGGCCGGCGAGGTCAGCGCAGGAGTAGACGACGGAGTAGTTGACGTAGTCCGTGTCCAGAACCCAGTAGTTGGCCTGGCGTTTACCGAAGACTGTCAAGCAGATGACAAGAGTGAGTATGAGTTCTGCACAGTTGCTGCTAGTTGGTGTGCTGGACGAGGCCTGAGACCGATAACCTACTTGGGACCTGGAAGGTGACCAGCAGCTCAGCGTCCCCGTTGTCACTGGCTATCTCGGCGTAGCCTTCCTGGGTGATGTCGTTGCCCAGCCTGCAGAACGCACGGGATTGATAAGTGGAGGAACTCGACGGACTGTTTGTGGAGGCCGAGGAAGCCGGGCTGACTTGCGGGCTGGACTAGGCCGGCCCATGCCAAAGACTCACCAGAACCTCATAGCGTTCTTCACGTGCACCTTGCCGTCGGCCTGGAGGGTGTAGTCAGCGGTGGAGCACTTGCCGCCCAGCTCCCACACCTGGGAGTAGGCCTCGATCTCGTACCACCTGCCGGTGTACTGTAGCACGCAGGGGTGTCAGAGGGCTCCGCCGCATTCGATCCGTACGCCTACTACTCACTGCTCCCCCGGATCCTCACCTCCTTAACGTTGAAGTTCTTGACGACATCGGCGGACTTGGGGCACTTGCCGACGCTGATCTCGAAGGCGAGGCCCTGGGCGGCCAGGCAGAGGCACACGAGGAGGACGGCGGCGGCGTTCATGGTGGGTGTGGCAGAGGAAGACGACTGTGCCCTGTCGAGTGCACCCTGTTGCTTTTATTCTGATTTGCTTGTGTGGTATCGAGCTGTGTGCTTAGCGTCGATAAGAAATACTCTTACATGACAGTGTAGCCGCTCAAGAGGACATCTAACGTCGTCAATCCAAATTATGTAACACGAAAACAGTTGGACTCGTTGAAGATGCTTCTGGAACAATCCCTTATGTGTTACATTATAAGGCCCTTGTCGATTTAAAAACAATGCAGTTTGAAGGAAAGGACAAAAGGAAGACATATGTTATTTTTAGTCTTCTAGTCGACGTTGAAGAAACAGAATCTCATACCATTGCACGACGCCGTTGCAAGAAGCCATTAACCTATTTGTTTTGCAACACTGACTCGTATCAGGTCCATATTTTTTATCCGTCGTGCTTTCTCTTAAACTGCGTGTGACTGTACACGCATACTTGTCTTTTTTGACTTCCGGTGACTACGTACTCGACTACTACCCACCGACGTCCCAGGTTTCTTCTAGAAGCGTCCACTTCAACAGGTCCAATGGGCTGATTATTATGTAATATGAATTGCCAACATTGGAGGCCCACTTCAACAGTGACGTTGTTATGTAACTACACAAGCGAATCAGAATAAAAGCAACAGGGTGCACTTGACAGGGCACAGTCGTCTTCCTCTGCCACACCCACCATGAACGCCGCCGCCGTCCTCCTCGTGTGCCTCTGCCTGGCCGCCCAGGGCCTCGCCTTCGAGATCAGCGTCGGCAAGTGCCCCAAGTCCGCCGATGTCGTCAAGAACTTCAACGTTAAGGAGGTGAGGATCCGGGGGAGCAGTGAGTAGTAGGCGTACGGATCGAATGCGGCGGAGCCCTCTGACACCCCTGCGTGCTACAGTACACCGGCAGGTGGTACGAGATCGAGGCCTACTCCCAGGTGTGGGAGCTGGGCGGCAAGTGCTCCACCGCTGACTACACCCTCCAGGCCGACGGCAAGGTGCACGTGAAGAACGCTATGAGGTTCTGGTGAGTCTTTGGCATGGGCCGGCCTAGTCCAGCCCGCAAGTCAGCCCGGCTTCCTCGGCCTCCACAAACAGTCCGTCGAGTTCCTCCACTTATCAATCCCGTGCGTTCTGCAGGCTGGGCAACGACATCACCCAGGAAGGCTACGCCGAGATAGCCAGTGACAACGGGGACGCTGAGCTGCTGGTCACCTTCCAGGTCCCAAGTAGGTTATCGGTCTCAGGCCTCGTCCAGCACACCAACTAGCAGCAACTGTGCAGAACTCATACTCACTCTTGTCATCTGCTTGACAGTCTTCGGTAAACGCCAGGCCAACTACTGGGTTCTGGACACGGACTACGTCAACTACTCCGTCGTCTACTCCTGCGCTGACCTCGCCGGCCTCCTCAAGCTCGGTATGTCTGCGTCGCTGTGGAGAATTTGTGGTGCCTACTGGGAGAGCGATCCTGCTCACTTCCGTCTCGTCGACGCTTTACAGAGTCCGCCTGGATCCTCAGCCGTGACGCCACCCTCGCCGCCGACAGCAAGGACCTCGTCGAGGCCGCTATTCAGAACGCGGGTCTCAACAGGAAGGCCTTCAAGCCTACCAAGCAGGACTGCTAATCCGAGCAGAACTGCTAACCAGACAAGACTGCCCCCCCTCTTTCCTTGTTATATAATGCATTTCTTCCTAAATAAACCTCGCAATCGTTTTCACACCGAGCCGAAACGTATCTGTTCATTTCTCCGCTCGCAAGGCAGCTGACCTGTGGGTGCTAAGCTTCTCTGACTCTTTGCGATGCAAGTTTACCTCGTGCGGGAGTGGGAAGGGGGGGGTGCAAACACACGCGGCGGTTGTCCTTCTTCGCGATAAATAGTGGGCCGACGGACGAGTGGGCGAGTATTCAAATTTTTGTAATAATAACTTCACTTTTCACCTAACTGAAGCACTATGTAGTTGGGAACGGTAAGCAACGTCGGAACGCCTGCTCTGAATTTTAAGTGGCCCAGAGTGTCCACTGTCTTGTAGGCCGACAAACCGGAATCCTCACTGCGACTGAAGTGATATGAACCGTTGTAGTCACTGCGACTGCCGAGCTCACATGACGTCGAGCTGCTTCCGCAACCTAGAAAACATTGCTTTTATTTCTTGCCAGAATGCGTTTGAAATACGTAAAATAAGGGAACGTTTACTCTGTAGTTGTGGCAAGACGGGATGTTCATCTGAGCTCAGTGGGTGTCTCGCGCATGTACAGTACAACTGAACAAAACACGGCGAGCAGTGCACAGCTATCTCAGCCGGAGCCGCACCGCCACTTGACCGCATTGTCCGTCGCCGCGTCACGTTGCTGTAAACGTGGTCGCGATTGGCTCATTATGTGGGTGTGCCCAGTAGTTATCTAACGGCTGCAATAACTAAACTGACAAGGATGCCCCGAAGTATGAGACTCAGAATTCGTGAAACTTCTTTTGCTGTATGTACTGCCCACAAGCCCCCAGATACCAAATTTTAGCTGCCCTTTTCGGCTAGACCCGGAGATACTAATTTTTAAAGCATTAAAACGGGCTTACATTGCATTTAACTAGTGTCGACGAGGATTTCTTTAAAAAAATAGAAAATACTTACCTAAGGTCATTGTGACGAAAGTAGGGCCCTGCAGAGCTGAAATTTCAGGGAAAATGCCGTAACCCCAGCCGTTTTCGAGATATCGGCGTGTTATGAAGGGAATCATAGTGGACACGTTTCTATAAGAGGAAGTGTTTCATTCCTATACATAATACACCGATATCTCAAAAACGGCTGGGGTTACGGCGTTTTCCTTGAAATTTCGGCCCTTTAGAAACGCACCTTCGTCACATTGACCGTAGGAAGGTATTATGAATTTTTTGAAAATTCCTCGTTGACAGTAGTTTCATTCAATTCAAGCCCGTTTTATTGCTTTGAAAATCAATATCTCCGGAACTAGCCGACAAGGACAGCTAAAATTTGGTATCTGGGGGTCTTGTGGGCAGTATTTACAGCAAAAAACGTTTCATCGAATTCTGAGTCTGACACCTCGGGGCCATCCCCTTGCGAGTCTTCCCTTGGTCACTGAGGGCACCCCAGGGTAATTGTGCGAACAAATGTACACCAGCAAATGTCTCGTATTATGGAAACGCGGCGAAAAACAAATATTGCTTGCGACCGCGCGTTTATGTACGTCGGGAACGAAGCCTATTGCTCGAATTTGATGTCTGAAAAATTCGTTTCGGGGGCTTCAGGAATAGAACCTCCGTTGTGACTGCTGACGTCACCGGCCAAAGCAGAAGGATGGAAGTAAGAAGCGGAGACCCACTGCGCATGCGTAAACGACAAAACCAGCCAGCAGCGAATGCGCAGCGGCCTGCCGCTCGTTCTTCCTCTCGTCTTCTTTCTTAGCGGATTCGGTGACGGGAGCAGCCACACCGGAATTGTCTACTTTCAACAACGGGGAAATCTGGTACCGTATTTCCCGCTTTCACACGTTCGAAAGTGGCTTCGTCACTCGTCGATACGCCGTCAGCTTAATAGGCAGCGCAAAAGGGTCGCAGGCGGGGCGTTAAACGGACCCACGACCCACCGTCCCCGCTAATGAAGTGTTGAGGCGAAGCAGGCTTGGCGTGTAACTCTGCTCTCCGCAGTCAGCGGCCTCGCTGGACTGCGTCACATCGGACATCCTCCCTCTGCTGTTGGTCGGGGTGCTGGCGCTCCCCATCCAGGGCACATACGACGCCGTCCACGGCCAAATCGACGGCTATTTGCTCTCTTCGGCACCCATCATCGTAGTTGTCTTCGTGCCAATCTGCTTCACTGGGCAGGTACCCGAACTTTTCATATTCTGCAAAGAGCGGAACACGTAAATCCCAACTGCGATGTATAAAGAGCTTCTCGTCACAGCTCATCGCTTCAAATTTACACCAGCTGGAAATTCTGCATCTGCATTCGCTACGCCACGAAATTTCTATTTTTCGCTCGCTTCTGTACAATTTTGTGCAGAAGTACGTTCGAGTTTATTCAGCTTACATACAAATTCGTACGTTATGTACGCAGTTATGTGTAGAAATATTTATTCTACATCCTTTACGCACGAATTTATACGTTAGATACGTAAACGTAATTTCGTATGCAATTTTGCACAATAGTGTACGCAAGCATTCGTAAGCACTTGGTTTTGATGTTCCTGTCAAAGTATGAGACTATGCCTTCCCTTGCCATCTAGCGAAGCGCCCTTTTGCAGTTCACCTGACGTGAAATTCCGAAATGCGATTAGCTGGCCATGGTCATGAACACCTGTGATGAGCTTTACCTCGGATAAAACCGCGACGAGTTCATCCAGTTAGGTCCGATGACCCGCTTCGCCATGCAGGTTGCCGTACCCACATACAGAACAGTCGGGTTGATTGCCTGCGAGACGCTCGTTGGTAACACGCTATCCTGTCCAACTGCCTGGCCAAGGTATAAAGGGACTGGACCAGCTTTTAGCCGGCCGGCGGCGTTCCCCGGGAACTGTACGTTTTTTTGCCCGTTCCGACACGTTTCGGTAGAAACGGGCAGGAGCCGGGCTTTTAGTTTGATGCCGACTGTTTGTTCGTTCAGACGAACTGTGTACGGTGACTTATCGTTTACGGAGATAGTTCAAATTTGGAGGATAGACTTCTCTTATGACGTAGATAAAAGTACGGTGGCAACAATTTTTACACTTTGTCGGTTTTCTGTTTTAGGAGAACTGTTAGATTTGTTAGGTTATGGTTGGCGCTGCGTGTGGTGCGCCTTGCAGGCGCACCCCGTCCCAAGTCGGGTGCGCTTAGGTTAGCGATTTCAACCGTTACAAAGATGTGTACCACCGGTCTAGTGACCTGAGGCGGGGGTCGGAGGCGGAACCGAGGTGCCAGTGGAGCGGAGCTGGCAAAGAGGTTCGACGATGGGACGGGCCGGTTTGTTTGGCAGAGCGAAGTGTGCTTGTTATTTCGGCATAAGCGATCCGGATGAAACTGCGGCGCTGGCGGGACACGTCACAGCACACTAAAAGATTTAAAGACCGTTTGATTAATTGGGAACTGACATGAGATCCTTCGTTTTAAAACGAATATTTTTACGAATATATTTTCGTTTCTTCGGAAATCGCAGAACATTTCCATATTGCAGAGCATAAATGGCATTTATTTTAGAGGATAACGATAATCTTTTCCTCTTTTCATCAAAACTATGATGAAGTCAATTTAGCTTACATATGCCAGATGACTAGATATGAGGAATCTAGATAGCGTACTCATGAAAATGTCATTTTCAGTTTTACTTTAGTTTTCTTGATTAATTTAGTTTCATCAAAACGTCGTTTAAAAACGAAGATCCCTTACAGTTCAGCCAGCGGCTGACATGAGAGTGCCACGAGGTGCAACTCCGCGATTTCGTTCACTTTGGTGGTCGAAGAAACTTTGGTAGGTAATACGATTCCTCATAAAAGATTTGTCGGAATTTATAATCTTCATCCTCTACTGGATGCTCGAAGTGACTCCTGGCGGTGTCATCACGTGGCCCATTTAAAATCAAAAGTGTGCAAGTTGGGTGGGTCGTGACAATATTATGTGCCAATACATTTAAAAACTACCCAAACAATAGCTCAGCACAATCTGACATAACCTAACTCTTCTGATGTTTACATTTTGAACCTTTGTACAGCATACGACGCAGCTTTAAGAACATCTTCTAAAATAATTTGTATACGACTTTTTGACGACTTTCGTCCTATACCATAATTGCCCAAATGGGCATAAATAGGCCTATAAATGGTTGAAGAATATAAATTCCGCCGAAATATTTGTGAGAAACCCCACGTCTTTTCCAAAAGTCCTTATACCACCATAGCTTAAACAAAATCGGGGAGTTACAACTCGTGTGGCACTCCCTTGTGAGGCAAGAACCGCGAATTAGCGGACTGAGCTCCGATCCGGTACGCCCCCACATTCTGGACGAAACCTACGTTACGGCTTGCTGGAGGAATTCTCGAATGCCATACATCCTCCCTGACGCCAGACGCTGTCTTCTCGTGCAGGGCTTGTCGGACGCCAGCGAACTCGTCGGACTGCGCGCCTACGAAGGGGAGTGGGTGTCGGAAGAGCCACACGCTCGCTACATCCGGACCCTTATAATGCTGAAGGCTGGGCGGCCGGCTCAGTTCACCTGTAAGGGTCTAGGAGTAGTGAACCTGCACGCCTGCCAGTCCGTCCTGAGGTCATGGTTCTCCTACCTGCAGATGCTGCTCAACTTTGCCAACACAGCGCCAAGCGAGCCCTAATAAGTACTTACCGCGGCGGAGGGAAGCACTCGCTCGTGCCCCTCGAAATAAAACATCACAAGCACTATGGAAATGTATTTTGTTCTGTGTATCACCATAATATTATGCCGTCGTGCTTGAAATGACCTTTGTGCAGCATACACTTCTGCAGCTTAGCAGCCCCTATCTCTAACACCGGAAGATACACGAGAAAACGGATGAAATTTTCGCCATTGGCGCTACTTTAAAGGGATTGAGTAAAAGAAGTTCCTTTTGAAAATTTTCGACTTTTGTCTTATATTACAACTGCCCAAATAAGCACTTGGTAGAGGTACGCCAGACCGTGGTGTAACAGACTTCTCTCATCACGAATCACTGTGCGGCTACTCCACGCCTGGCGCACACCTACTGGCGGCTGCCACCTCACGAGTAGCACCCGGGGCGTCACTCTCTCCGCACGGTGGCAACCACGCTCATGTTCTGGCTTCTCCTGTCCCTTTCACAACGACACAGTCTGGCGCACGCCTACCCTATCGCAATTAATTGATAAAAGGGCCTGCCAGATCACCGACCCTAAATCAATTATGTTTGTCTCTTTGTTTGTAATGCATCAAATTTAAGCCTAAAGTCAAGGCGATGGCAGGGACCGGAGCACCTCCTGAGAAGTACGCATCATGACATTTTAAAAGTAGTCGCTAAATGGGGCTGTTGTCCCCATTGATGATTGTTTTCTTAAATATGTAGGATGAGGCAGCTCTTTATCCACTTCCGCCTCATCCTGTTTTTAAAATTGGGGACAGATACTGCCGTCGCATTTCTATTTCATTCATTATGGCTGCGCCCTCAGTCTGACGCCTGAGGTAGTCGGCTCATCTTTGGCTTATTTCAATTGCGTTGGGGCTTTCTCCTCTGACGTTGCTTTCCGCAAGTGGGCCACATTGACTTGTATTAATGAAATGGCTTAGGAAAGCAATAGTAACTCTCTGAAACAAGATAATACCTATGTCTTTCTTTAAGCGAAGCGTGCGCCACGCGTGCAGGGGCGGATTAGTAACTCGAGTGGCTTTTGGTAGGTTAGGATTAGTTGATCGACATTCAAAACGAAAGGATAGTGTAAGATACGATCGGCCACCGGAGCGCGAACGTACTTACGACCGTGGGGAAAAAGGGACGCCGCTCGCAGAGCGTTGCACTGACTGATTGGACCCGCGGGGTCCCACTCGTCAGGTGACAGCCGCCCGCAGGCGTGCGCCGGGCGTGGAGTGGGGGAAAAGTGATTTGCGATGAGCGAAGCCTGTCACATCACGACGCGGCCCGGCGTACGTCTACCTTATTCACACGGCAAGAAGCGAAATTGTTCCCACGCATAATACGCTTGATTCAATCCTAAATGGGCTGTATGACCAGTTGTTGAAACCTTTGGTTGTCAAGGACACAGCTGTTGATCCGAAAGCATGTACTTTTAGTGTACTCGACTGTCTTTCCCTGGTGTAGGCATATACAGTTCAAGTGATATTTACAAAATCCTTATTTGTCCAGATGCCGTCTACTCTAAGTTTCTGCCATCCTTGTTTAAAGATAAGCAGCAGGGGTTCGTTAAAACGTTGTTCAAAAATAAACCGGTAAGGACTTGTTCTTTATCTTACCCTTACAATTAGTTGAAAGGGCATGTGTGTTTTCTTACTGCAATAGAGCAAATTATTCGAAACCTAAGTTTTCATAATGAAATGTACACCTCTGGGATCTTAATCTTCATGGAGTATAAAAAATTTGTGTACCATAAAATTTATGTTCACAATTTTCTTAAACTCAGCTCTAAATTTCTTGAGCCAGTGTGAAGATTCAGCCTCCTAATTAATTAATGGTTTTGAAAGATTGTTCTTTTTTTATGGTTATTAAAATTGTCAAGTACACGTAATCTAACACTGGCCAATGATTAGTTTGATTAGAAGATTGCAACTACATTGCTGTCAGTGCTGCCAATATAATGTTTGGTCTGAGGAATGACCTGCATGGTTGTATAAGTTTTCAGAAGATGCTCTAATATGTCCTTTTTTTCAGGTGGCGGCGAAGCACCATGATGCACAAATTATCATTGTGAAAGGTGAAGCAAAAGGGGAAGATGACTATGTATTCCTGCACAAGCAGCTGCTGTGCTCAAACTTACTGGATCTTGCGAGTGCACTAGAAATGCAAGGTAGGCGTACGCCAGACCGCGTTGTGGCGTAACAGGCTTCGCTCATCGCGAATCACTGTTCCGCCACCCTACGCCCGCGCACGCCCCCCTTCGTCTGCCGGCGGCTTTCCCCTGACGAGTAAGACCCTGCGGGGCTAATTAGTCAGTGGGAACGCCCTGCGCTCATGTTCCGGCAGCCGGACGTATCATACGATATCCTGCACACCAAAAGTTTACGTACTTTTTTTGAACATTGTAATGAACAGATCTCAGCATACATTAATGTACAATATTGTGCATATCAATGAACAAAATTGTACATTACAATGCACAAGAACTATGCATTTCCTTCACCGTACGTTTATTGTGCATTGCATGTACAATTTGAAAAATCTTATGCATTACAACGTACAAATTTATTTCAATTTACATTTTAACGTACGATATTGAACATAATAATGTATGCTTAGATTTGTACATTGCAATGTACCAAATTGTACATTGACATTTAGTGTGTACAGTGCTTTTCCGTCACCGATGCCGCTCAGCCAGCCCTAACCTACCCAAGTTCAACCTACCCCGGCCTCAAATAACCTAAGCGAGCGTAACCCACCCGAGTCACTGATCGGCCCCTCCACGACACGGCCCCTCCTCGGCAAACCGGCAGATTTATAATTTCAGATCACTTGTGAGAAACATCAAAGAAACCGCTTGAGCTGCGGTTGACTCCCGTATGGTGCATGAAAGTTGTGATCCCGATTACAGCCTTTCCAGACTAACCGTTCTCGAAAAATCGCGCGGACAGACCATGCAGACAAAATATTTTTGAGCTATCGCTCGGCCTATAAAGTGTCCCTAAATAGTTAAAGTATGTAAATTCCGTCAAAGCGTCAACGGAGTACAGGGGCTCTCGCTGACGAGCGTGCAGGGTGAGGAAGAGGTGGTGAGTCGCAAAAGAATGGATTTATAGAGGAGCCAATTGGGTGTATAGAACCGCAGCACGAACGTCCACCAGCGGGTCACTGTTCGAGGTGCTCGATGACTTGGAGTCTGGAGCAGAGAGCATGCTCGCTAAGTATCAGCAACCTCCGAAGCAGTACCAACAGCGGGGCGTCAACAGCGTCAACCAGGAAGAGGAGGAAGAAGCGGGAGAAGTTCATGGGGGGCTTTGTGAAGCTGCAGTCGGTGGTTGGCAACAACTCGGGGCATCTCGCCGGGGGGAAGAAGGCAATTGAGAAGGAGAAGATTGAAGAAAGAAGCCGGGAAGTAACTAAAACAAGTGACGCAAGTGGTCAAAGTGCAATTAGATCCAAAATTGAGCTTTCTACAAATTCGCCGTTCTCGAGTAATCGCGCGGAGACAGAACATTTTTGGCCCAGTCGGGTGAGAGCCTCCCCGTCGCTCAGCCAATGACTAGGTAGGTGCACGCCAGACCATGTCGTAACAGGCTTCGCTCGTCGCGAATTGCTGTTCCACCACTCCACGCCGGTTGCGTATATTCGCAGGTATACCTGCAGACAGATATACCTGCGAATAAGCGAAAGTTCAGGTGATTCGCTTTTCGCAGGTATAATCATATTAGCACACACCCCTACACCCGCGCGCAAATGTAAGCTTTAATACCTGCATTTACCAGATGTCCCAGCTCAGCCGTGCTAGGGAAAAGGTAGGCAAACCCGCAGCACTAGCCTCTCACGAGGTGTCCACTCTTGGCGTCCAGCTCTTTTTTTTATAACATCATTTATTGGGTCAAATCTCATGTCAACAACAACTCATAACAGGGTAAACAACAAGGGTTAATAAATAATAGTTGGTTGGGGGTGTCCGCTCAACTCTCAACTCAACGCACCCGTGGGGCCACTCCCGCACTGTGCCCGGCTACCTGACCAGCCTCAGGCCTTCCTTGAGTTCGGGGGGGGGGGGGGGGTGTCGGCCGCCGCCACGGCAGCCCTCTTCATCGCCGCCATGTGGGCCCCGAACTGCGCGGGCCTCCGCTAGGGTGGTTCAAAAAAAAAAAGTTGGAGGGACTAGTGGTTTTTATGGATCTTCATGGTGTAAAAAGGCCCTACATCGATTTTGAGCGAAATCGGATTGCATTTACCCGGTGCACACGGGCAAAACAGTTTTCGATGTTTGGCGGGCTTGCCTACCTCCGCTCGCAATGTTTACCGCTCCCGTGACGTCATCCGTGGTCGCCAGCGATTGTAACTTGGTGGTCATGTTCACTGGGGTGTCTAGTGTCACTCGCCCGCGCCCCGACCCCCCGCGCACCCAATAGGATATCGATAATTTCGAAATATCAGATCTTGCGGGGAAGGGGGCAAGGGGAGGGAGGGGGGTAGGGGGCGGACACAATTTTTGTGACGCCCGGCAACCTCGACCCATGGGCTATCCATTGAGACCCTCTAGACACTATGCGGCCCCGCAGCCTTGCCGCCAGGGCAGCGGGAACCCCGCCGCCGGTGCCGAGCGTCTCGTCGGCCGGTTCGAAAGAGGCGCGCTCGGCGGAGCTCGGCGCGGCACGGCCCGGTCCAGCTGCCTGATTGGTCCGGCCGCGAATCACCACGCGTGGCTGGCGGAGCGCGCCTCTTTCGAACCGGCCGACGAGGCGCGCGGCACCGGCGGCGGGGTTCCCGCTGCCCTGGCGGCAAGGCTGCGGGGCCGCATAGAATCTAGAGGGTCTCAATGGATAGCCCATGGGTCGAGGTTGCCGGGCGTCGCAAAAATTGTGTCCGCCCCCTACCCCCCTCCCTCCCCTTGCCCCCTTCCCCGCAAGATCTGATATTTCGAAATTATCGATATCCTATTGGGTGCGCGGGGGGTCGGGGCGCGGGCGAGTGACACTAGACACCCCAGTGAACATGACCACCAAGTTACAATCGCTGGCGACCACGGATGACGTCACGGGAGCGGTAAACATTGCGAGCGGAGGTAGGCAAGCCCGCCAAACATCGAAAACTGTTTTGCCCGTGTGCACCGGGTAAATGCAATCCGATTTCGCTCAAAATCGATGTAGGGCCTTTTTACACCATGAAGATTCATAAAAATTACTAGTTCCAAAAATCTAAAATTTTATCTCTCCGTTTGAACCACCCTAGCCTCCGCGTCGGCGCGCTCATCAGGGCCGCCACCATGTGCCCCAGCACCCACACAGCCGCCGCGTGGCACCCCTTGTCTCGGCCCCGGAAGTCCGGCCGCAGGACCAGGCCCGGGGTGGCCCTCCTGCCGATGAGCCTCGAGAGTGTGGGCTGCAGCCAGCGCCAGACCCTGGCCGCGTCCCCGCAGCCCGTCAGGCGGTGCTCCAGCGTGTCGGCCTGGTCGCACTGGTCGCACGATCCCCGCCCGTCGGCCTGCCCGATGCGCAGAAGCCTCGCCTTGGTCGCCACCAGGTCGTGCACCGCTGCATACCAGTCGTCCTGGGCCTCGACCGGCAGCAGCGGGCTCCGTACATTCGCCCACACCTGTGTCCTGTCCGTGTGGGGGCTGGCCGCCACCACTCTGGGCGGCTGCGCGGTGGCCTCGCTGTTGTCCAGCAGGACTCGGTACACGTCCCGGTTGGCGGCCCTCGCGTCGCCTTCTCCCGCCGGGAGCCCGCCGTAGGCCGCGACCTCGCAGTATGCCCCGTAGTGCGGCGCGGCCGCCCCCGCCGCGCGGAGGTCGGGCGGGTTGCCTACCGGCACGGCTGCTCTCCGGGCCCGCAGCCACGCCGCCGAGAACCCGTCCGGGTCCGCGTGGAGGAGGCTGTGCCAGCGGCCAACCAGGAGCGGGCCGCACTTCGCCCTGATGTCGGTCAGCCCCAGGCCCCCCTGGGTCTTGGGCCGAGCCAGGGTGCGGATTGGTACCCGGAACATCCATCCCCTCCCCACAAATCTTGCCACCGCCTGTTCCACCTTGCTGACGGCCTTCTTTGGGATCGCCATCACCTGCGCCACATGCCACAACTTTGAGAGCGCATACACGGAGGCATACCATACCCTCTGGGAGAGGCTCAGCGAGCGGGACGAACTGCCGATCAGGGCGCCCCGCACCGCCTGCACCGTCCCGGACCAGTTCAACCTCGCGGACTTGCTGACCGTGCTGGCGAATTTCACCCCTAGCACCGTGACGCTCTCCTTGTAGGGCCAGCCGATGTGGGCGGCGGCGTCCCAGCGCCCCAGTGCGAGGGCGGCCGATTTCTCCCGGTTGGTGCGCAGTCCGGACGCGGCGCGGAAGGCCTCCAGCACCCCGTCGACCGCTGCCGCTTCCGGGACGCTCCTGAGCAGCGCGTAGACGTCGTCCGCGTATGCTGACACTGCCAGGCGGCTCCCGTCCTGCGTCACGCCCTGCAGGACCCTGTCCAACATATACAGCATGGGAGCGACAACGACGGCGAAAAGGCGGGCGCTTTTCGGGCAGCCTTGCCTCATGGACCGCAGCACCGGGAGGGCCCCCGTCAACCTCCCGTTGACCCGCAACTGCGACCGTGCGCCCACATAAAGGTTGCGCGTCGCTCGCACAAACCTAGCGTCCACTCCCCGCTTTTCTAGCACAGCCGCCATGAAATCGTCCCGCACGGAGTCAAAGGCCGCGGCCAAGTCCACCGTCAAGACGAACGCGCTGCCCCGGGACTCGTGCACCTGGCTGATGGCGTCTCTGAGGTCGCAGAGGGAGGCTGTCATGTTCCTGTGGCCTCCGGGTCGCACGTGTTGGGGGTGCAGGAGCTTGTCCTGCACGTGCGCCATGCGCGCCGTCAGCATCCGGGTATAGATTTTCAGATCTTGGTTAAGCATGGTCAGCGGCCGCAGGTGACCCACCCTGGTCGGCCGCTGGTTTTTGGGGACGAACACCATGACTCCGTGCAGCATCTCTTCGGGCACCTCCCCGCGCCGCCAAAGTTCTGCCATCACTTCCGTGAGTTCTGCCCGTACCACTTCCCACATCTCGGTGTAAAACTCCGCGGTTATCCCGTCGTACCCGGGGCTCTTCCTGCTTCTCCCTTTCCTGACGGCCGCCTCGACCTCGCCCTCCGAGACCTCCTGACACAGAGTGGCGTTGTCGTCGTCGTCGATGGTGCATTCCACATGCCCCAGGACGGCGTCGAAACAACCGGCTGTGGTGGTGCGGCGAACTTGCGGGTGTAGACGTCGAGGAGGTGCCCGGCGATGGAGTCCGGGCTGTCCAACACCACCCCGTCGTTCGTCTCCAGACGTCGGATGGTTTGGCGCTGCTGCATCCTCCTGCTCCTCCTCAAGTGGTGCATGGACGTGGGCTCGCCGTCCACCGTGCTGTCCAACTTGGCTTTGGCTGCGTGCCCGCGCAGCCTCTCCAGGTGGACGGCGTTTATGGAGTCCTTGATGTACTGCAGCGTCTCGAGGTCCTTCTCCTCGCGGGTCTCCTTTCCGCAGATGTCCGTCATGGCCTCCTGGAGGAAGACAAGCAGTGCCCGCCTGTCTTTGTTTCTGGCCCTGGTGTAGCCGCTCGCAACTCTCCTTATGCCGGGCTTCGCGGCGCGGATCCACCACTCCACCGGCCCCTGGAACTGGCTCCGCTGTGCGCAGATGTGCGTCCACTCCGCTGCAAACAACGCCTTAAAATCCTTGTCCTGCAGGATCGAGGCGTCCAGGACCCAGGCGGCCTCCCCCTGGCCGCGAGTGGGCGTGTCGTCCACTGCACAGCACTGCTTGGTGGTCGCTGAAACTCACGGGCACCGTCGCTACTCCCTGCACTCCGGCAGCCGCGCCCTTGGAAGCGTAAATCCGGTCCAGCCTGGAGGACATGTTGGCGTTGGAGTAGGTGTGGCCTGGGTCGTCCCGTCTCCGGGCTGCCCAGACGTCCACCAGCTGGAAGTCCGTGACCATGTCCGCCAGCTGGTCGCACGTGTTGTCCGAGCCGGTGCTGTCCGCCGCCCGCAGCACACAGTTGAAGTCTCCCCCCACCAGAGTTCTCTCGCCTGCGCCTGCCAGTAGGGGGGTGATGGTGTGGGCGAAGAAGTGCGCCCTCTCTGCCCGGAACCTGGTACCAGCTGGGGCATACAGATTGATCAGTCTCATGTCACCGACGGTAACACTTACCCCTCTCCCGCAGGGCGTCATCAGTTGTGACGTCATGCCCAGGTGCCGCCGCGCCAGTATTGCCGTCCCTCGGCGGTGCTCTCCGATATTTACATATTCGTCGAAATCGTAAAAATTGAATGCCCCTACGGCCACTTCTTGAAGCAAGGCTATATGCACTTTCCTCTCTTCCAAGAAATTCCGGAGCGCTTCGATCTTGTGTGTTGCGGTGATGGCACATAGGTTGACGGTGGCGACGTTGAGGATCATGTCCTGGGGATTGTGTCTTTCCTACTCTCCGGCTCCTTCGGCGGGCTTTCGGCGCCCCTCTTCGCGATGGGGCCCAAAATCTTGTCCAGCTTCGCCTTCATTCCGGGGACGAGGCTGTCCCCCTCGCCGTCGCCACGCGGGGTATCGCCATCGGCCGGCGCTGTCACTACTCACGCGCAGCGGCGGGAAGAAGTCACTGAGCACGTTGTACCTGGTAGGTCCTCTGCCATCTGGGACGGGTGAGGGGGAGGCCGCGGTGCCCCACGGATCGTGGCTGCTGGTACTACCGAACAGAGGCGACGCGGGGCCCGTCCGGGTGCCAGAGCTACACCTTGCGTCCGGGTCCGCTCCGTCGCTACTCCCCGCTTCGTCTGCTGCTGTCTTCTGCTACGCGTCCGCCGCACAGACCCCTCCCCTCCTCTCTTGCCTCAGCAGCCTCTGCAGCTCTTCCTCCTGCTCCAGTTCCTCCCTAGCTCCTTCGTCCTCTTCTTTCTTCTTCTCCTGTCTCTTCTCCCTCTCCAGCGCCGCCTCGAAGGTCTCTCCCTCCGCCGCTGGCGTGTCCGGGCCACGCCTGGTGCGGTCGGCGTAGCTGGCCGGCCCACGGCGGCGCAGCGGGCAGCCGGAGCGAAGGTGCTCGGTGGAGCTGCACACCTGACATGTTTGCGGCTGGCCCCCGTACTCCACGTACACTTCTGCTTGCCCGACCTTCAAGTAGCTTGGGATGTGCTTTTTGAGAGACACCCGCACTACTCTCGCCCCGCTCAGGAGCCCCGCGAAGGGGTGCTTGGGGCCGTACCGCTCCGCCACGATTTCTGTCACCGTCCCGAAATTTGCCAGCCGCGCCTTCAGATCGTCATCGGCCACTTCTGTAGGCAGGTTCCGGACCCGCACGACCCTCATCCCTAGCCCCGTTGTTATTATGCGAACCTTGGCCGTCTTCTTGTCGCCGTAGACGAAATCTTTTTCCTCGCCGTCCTCCGCCGCTACCTCCTCGAACTTCTCTCTTCTCATCTGAGCCGGTCGCGAGCTGCAGACGACGCGCTTTAGAGGTTAGGTCAATCTAAATCTGTTCGCATCCGTGCGGTATTTCCCGACATGAGCTAAAAGATGGGAAAATAACGGGCTATCGGCGCCTGCTCAAACTTTATAGACATCTGTTTTCTACTCTGCTGTTCGCATTTTGGCTATCGGAAAAGTGGTGCCATGCCACTCTGCAATGTGCTCGGCTGGACACCCCGCGCGAGGCTAGTGTTGCGGGCTTGCCTACCTTTTCCCTGGCACGGCTGAGCTACGACACCTGGTATAAAGAATCACTCAAGCAACCCACAGGTAAACTGGCGAAGAGCAAAAAAGTACACGGAGCGGTATCCGCGGGCCACTAGTCAGCTCTGGCAGCGTCTGTTATTTGTTGCTTGTTCTGTCTCAAATTGCAAACTGATACTGAAGAGATACATAGAAATGGTCCTTGCGGCCCTCTAACGAACCATCCGCATTTTCCTTTCACTTTTTTTTATTTCCCTTTAGATAGATGACACTGCAGTCGAGGTCAGAGAGGGTGATCGCGTCAATACACCGCGCCTGAGAGTGGCTGTACCCCATGCCTCCCGACTCTTCCATGCTCTCACGTGGAGTATCGCCGGCTTCAGCGCTAACTACGAATCCATGAACACTCAACTTATAAGAGGGTGCTTAAGGGTTTGCAGGTCCTCTCGTACTCTCGGAATCGTCACGCATATTACTCAAAAGTGGGGGTGGGAGGGGTGGGTAAGCTGACCACCTCCCCCCCAACAGCCAAGGTGGCAACGCCGCTGCAACACCGCCGAAGTCGGTGTCACCGGCCAGCTCCGGCTTTCCGGACCTGAGTTTGGCTCCGTTTAGCTCTTCTTCCGTGTTTTTGGCAACCACAAGTCGGCTCTAAAACCTCGCACGATCACGATTCAAAAACGAAATCACACTGCCACGAGGCGGCGAAAACGATGGTGTGACTTGCAAGTGTTAAAAATTTGGCAGTCAAGATTTGGTTCTACGTCAGGTTTAAAAGGACGGGGCGCGTCGAATCCGTCTATTGTAATGTTTAGCGGGCTCCGGTGCTCCGGCAGACGTCGCGCATTGTCACAGCGGTGGGAGGAGGGGGAGGGACGGCTCCCCCGCACCACGCACCTCCTCACCCCGCCACGTGCGAGAGAGAAGGTGTAGCCTGTCTCTCTCTATTCATGCCTGGAACTCGAAAAAGGCCTGCATTTGAGCCAGTCAAACTCAAATTGCAGTCGACTCACAAATATGGTATTGGTCTCATCTTGTAGAGGCTATGTTTTGAATATAATTTTGACTTCGTCTTTCGCTACCTTCCACTTGAAAACCTTCTGTAATATCGGCCGACTTTCAAATGATTCCAGGAGCCTTCCTGGAAATCGCACTGACACGAAAAATATTTCAAAACACAGTCCAAGTAAAGTATTATGTTTCTGGGAAGTCTCGTCATGATACAATTTCAAATTCTCGAGTTTGACTGGCTCAAAAAGTGGAAAAAACGGATGTTTGGACGCCTCTAGAGCAAAAACTAGACGGGCTAGGAGGGACAGACACATACCATTAGAATCAGCGTATTCAAAACTGTCGTTTTATGAAATAAAAAAAAGTAAGCCGGTACACCCTCAATGGTTATGACGTCGGGTTTTGGGCCGACTGCCCCTTCTAACCATATGCTGACAGTTTAAGAAACAACTTCAAATATTTTTAGACCGCGCATTAGGGTGTTTCATGATATTGAAGTCGACCGTCATGGGTGGTTCTTCTGTAGGATCATAGTCTAAAACGAAGCTGTGTCGACTTTGAGCGAGATCCGATAACGTGTAGTGGAGGCGCATCGAGGCGCTGAAAGAGATTAGCACGCTCCCACCCTTACGGAACGAAACTTCCGTGGTCTGTATGCAGCATACGGAACGGCAAACCGTAGGCTACGGAGGGGAAATACACGGAGATGCCTATATGTGGTACGGAACCTTCGAAACGGAAAACGGCGGTTTAAATTAAATGGAATTGTCCGTACCGCTTTCCGTCCAGTATAGGAGGTTCCCAGATTCCCATGTAATCTGGTTCCGTAGCTTTCAATATTCCGTACCTTGCTCCTTACCGTCCCTGCATTTGTTTCCAGTGTGGACACCCCGGCCTGTCGAAAAATCATCACAGCTTCCTGGCTAAGGTCCTTAATAAGCGCACAGACACCGCTGCATTCAAACGGGGCGCCCGTGCACCGCGAGACCCAATTCTACACGTTATCCGATAACATCGACACAGCGTCGTTTAAGACTATGATCTTTTCGTGGAACCACCCATGAAGATCAATTTCAACATCATGAAAAACCCCACCTCACATTATGCAGGAGAGTTGCACCAGAACGTTATACAGAAGAAACAAAACGTATTTACAGTAGAAAATGGAGAAATCACAAAAAAATATGTTAATCGGAGCTCGTGAGCCACCCCCCGGGCCCCACGGCAGGGGACTGCAGGAGTTGTGCTGGTTCCGCCCCGGCGTGGATGGCACTGAGGGGGAACTCCCACGATGAGCCACCCGCGGCGGCAGGCCGCCGGCGTTGGACCTTTGTGAAGAATGTACAGGAGCGCAGAAAAACGTTTATTCGCTCTAACCATGGTGGTGCGAACAGTTTCATACTTTTCTTTATTTTAGTAACCTCCTCCGAACGATTGATATGTTTCCAATTAATATTATTCTACCAATTATTATAACTCTTCGAATTATCACCATTCTTCCAATCCGCAACACCTATCAACTCATACAACTTCTAGGAGAACGAAAGGATGTTCGGAGATACGTTCGGAAGCCAGGACATGAGCGTGGTTGCGACCGTGCGGAGTAACGCCCGCAGGGCGTCCTATGACTGGCGCAGCAGGGTCCTACTTGTCAGGTGACAGCCGCCGCCAGGCCAAGGTAGGCGATCGCCAGGCGTGGAGTGGTAGTGATTCGCAATGAGCGAAGCCTGTTACGCCACGCCGCGGTCTTGCGTACTCCTGCCTTGCTTGAAGTTTTCACCACTTCGTGAGGCTGGACGGGCCGAGGTTAACGAGATGGCAGTGGAATGGAGCGGAGCTGGTACCGACGTTTGACGGTGGTGTTGGGGTCGAATGGTTGTTTTTTTTAGGTAGTACATCCTGCCGGTCTATTTATTACCAGTTTCATGGCAACGTCCAGTCCCTACCATTTCTGGGAAGAAAACGTTCGTGAAGGCTCGTGTCCGACTTCCATCGTCACTGCTCAGAAATTCCTTACGGAGACATCCCACCCTCTTCCGGCCAACGCTAAGTTCACGACCTCTGATTTTTTGGGGGTAAAAGTAATTGGTTGAGCGATAGCGAAGCCCCTACCTGACAAGGTTTAAAGTATTTTGTACGTCTGTTCTCGAGAACGGTTAGATGTAGAAAGCTCAAATTTGGACCACATCCTTCATGCATCATACCAAAGTCAACCTCCCCTTAAGGGCACCGCAGCTCAAGCGGTTTCGTGGATAATTTTCACAAGTGGACTAAAATTTACAATCCGCCGGTTGGGTGAGGTCAGTGAGGTGCCGGCAGGCCAAGGTAGGCGTGCGCCAGGCGTGGAGTGGCGGAACAGTGATTCGCGATGAGCGAAGCCTGTTACGCCACGACGCGGTCTGGAGCACGCCTACCTTGTTAGGTGGGAGCGGAGCAATCGTAGTCCATCCAGGTACATCTTGTCGCTGGCAACGCTGGTTGGAGAAGGAGGAGATCCGCCTCTTCTTCTATGTCATTATCTGTAATAAGGCCGACATAGATTTTCCTTTCCACCATGACGACAAAGTTTCCTGCCTCCTATGTTTCAGGCTCGCTGAGCTCACAGATTTGATGGACTAATGCAACATCAGGGTCGGAGCTGATTTATGTACATCTGACTTTATTTTCCAGGGCCTAGAGTAAGTGAACAGTTGCTCTGAAGCGTGGTACCTGCACTACGTTGCTTAATATCCATACCGGGCAATGGAATAAAGTGGTGCTAGGGTCTCGTGCCAGGAATTGGCAAAGCAATACAATCTAAGTGTATTTTCTAAATTCATCTATCTTCCGCTTTGAAACAAGAAAAGACTCGATGTTTTATGGCAGCGCGGAGCTGGTGCAAAACTCATGCAACTTTGGAGTATTTACTATCTGTTTGTGCAATGGGTGTTGCAAACTGGCACGCACTGCAGGTCTTTGAACTATTCCAGAGCTTGCATCACTGCTCGTTTTTCCACGACTGGTATCAGGAAAAAACCATGTAGCCATTAAATTAAACATCTCTTCATGCCTCTTAAGTAAAATAAAGGTAGTACATAATGTCTTGCGCCAAAATAGAACGTGATACTTTGGTACATAGCGATACAATGCTCACCAGATAAACCACGCACATGTCGGAGCGGAGTCGCGCAGCCGCCGCTGCCGGCAATCAAACGGAAGCTTGATAGCATTCGTTTTTCTAGTGTAAGTGAATTACGATGATTGGCCAAGGGGAAACGGACGGCGATCTTTCAGGGAGTCGCGACCATTGAGCATAATAGCACTAGTTTATTCCCTCGCCAAAATTGCCTTCCCCCATTCCGTTCGATTCGGTCCTGTCCTGGTCACATAATTTTATTTTTAGACGCGTTTCCTGCGGCCAGTTTTACCTTCGCTTCGTTTCGCGCAGCAACCTTGCCAACTGGGATGGCGGGGAGCCGTTGCTTTAGAATTTTTAATTATATGGCCAGCATGTCAAGAGCTGTGGTTCAGACCTGATTACGATTTTACTTCCACACATTGTGTTACCGGAAAAAAAATTACTTTTACTAGCCTAACATTGCGCGTCCAGAGCCCAGAATTCTCGCGGAGGTAGCGAAACGTGCGCGGATCCGTTGGGTAATGGTCTTAGCCCGAACCTCAAGGCGCGGCAGAGCTACGTGTTACTGGCCCGCCTCTGTCCAGCAATGACCACAGGTATGTATTGCGTGGTATGTAGTGCGCCTGTTCTGTGAAATTCGAAGTTTGGAACTCACGGGCGCTGCGGGTTCGACACTCTGGTTTCCTCCCGTGTGCAGCTCAATGGTTTGTAACTCATTTGATGAGGTGATGATACAACATGTTCATGACCTTTCATTACTTACAATGACAATGGGTTGTGTTGGCCCAACTATCTCAACGGATAACAATGATATGAATTGACATAAACTTGTGAGCATGTCAAATAGTGCCTTAAGTAGATTGCATGCTATATTTTTATGAGCTCTTTGAAGTGTGTAGCTGGTCTTCGTAAAATATTTCTTATAAGAAATGTGTTGATTATCCGTGTCTTAACAGACGAACATAACATGTTGCTCAAGATGTCCTTTGTGGAGTTCATAATTGTTTCTTATTTAGGATGCACCGCCTGGAGACTGGCATGGGCGAGTAGTTCGCAAGGTGACTTTGGCGAAATTTTGCATGCCGCTCTTACAACGGAGTAGACAGCTTTTGCTGCACTTAGCCCAAGTACAGATACATAACGTTTTTGGCTGAGCGATAGCGAAGCCCACGACCGACTGGGTCAAAAGTGTTTTGTCTGTCGATCTGTCTGTCCGCGCGATTTCTCGAGAACAGTTATTCGTTGAAGGCTGAAATTTGGACCATATATTCCTACCAGCATATCGGAGTCAACCTTACATTTAGAGCACCGTATCGTAGGTAGTTTCCTAGAAATTTTTTGCAACTGTCTTAAAATACAAAAAAAGTGATTTATCCCCTCTCACGGCAAAACGGTGGCCCCTATCTAAATTTGCTATAGAACCGTCCCCCTCGTGTGGGATGGGACAAGGAATACAGACACGTGCATAGTAACCCCCCCCCCCCCCCCCGCGCTCCCCCGTGCTCGAGATCCAAGATGGCGTCCGAAACAAACTTTTGGGAATGTCTGGAGAACCGAGCCACCTAGAGAGGTGCAGTTTGCAGCGCTGGCCATCGTAGCGGTTCGGCCATCATTGCGATCGTTTGGCACCTCGAAAACCAAGTAACTTCGAGGGATGCGTTTTGCGTTACTGCAGTGGGCATGAGGGGGAGGGGGGGGGGGCTGTGAACGATTACAGCCACCGGTCTCGAGACCAGGGACCCCGCCCTCGAAGGCACATGTAAAGACCGCTAAAACTCGAGAACTAAGTGACATACGGGATTCGGTTTGCGGCACTGCTCAAAGGCTTCGGAGAGGTATGGCGAATGAATACAGCCTCCGGTCTCCTGACCAGGGACCCCGTCCTCGAGAGTCGTCGAGCAGCGGATCAGTGACTCGAGTGGGTTAGGCTCGGCTAGGTTCGGGGTAGGTTAGGCTCGGTTAGGTAAGGGTAGTTTAGGAATGGTTAACGGGCATCGATGACAAAGAGGCAATGGTATGGTAGATACGTCCGGCTGCCAGAACATAAGCGTAGCTGCGACCGGGCGGAAACAGCGACGCCCCCAGCCCGTCCTACTGACTGGTTGGCCCCGCTTGGTCTTGCTCGTCACAAGACAGCCGCCGGCAGGCTAAGGTAGGCGTGTGCCAGGCGTGGAGTGGCGCAACAGTGATCCGCGATTAGCGCGTGGGTATCGCACCAGACGGACAACTGTAAAGTCAGCAGTTCGATCCCCACTCTAAATGTCAAAGGACAATTTTGTCCTTAAGCTGGGGCCAGATCTGAGGACATCTAAATCTGGGGACAATATCCCATCTTCTTTGGAGGAATATCGTACTTTACGGATACAAAATTGTCTCTAGATTTAGATGTGCTGAAATCTGGCCCCAGCCTAAGGACAAAACTGTCCTTAGTGTGCCGGCTCATGCGGCCCATCGCTTTAACTCGTCCCGACACATTCCGGTGTAAACGGGCAGGATCTCGGCACAATGTATGGTGCCGACTGTTCAGGCGGACGTATGAACCCTGACTTAAAACCTTTTTTATGACGTCAACAAACGTATGGTGGCAACAGTTGCCAAATTTTGTCGGTTTTCTGTTTTATGGGAATTGTTAGATTTGTTAAGTTAGGGTCGGCCACTGCGTGTGGTGCGGACGCACCACGGACTTCCGCCAAGGTGGAAGTTCTAATTGATGAGTTGCTGCGGCGAACTTGGCCAGATGCCTCACAGCAAGATACGAAAGGCATGGTCTAATAGTATGGCCTTGGAGTCTAGCTTGGCAGACTTAACGTATTTCACAAGGGGAACTGCAGCAGAGTGTATCTCATCCGCGGGCGCAGGCCACGGGTCGACTGAAAAATTTGCGGGCTTTAGCCCTCGCTGAAGATGTCACGAGCATTTGGCAGGTGGCACAGTCGCCACCGCGCGGCCTGAAGAGGGCCGCACTGTGCGCGTCGTGCTCTCATGTTTCAGAACTGTCTAGTATCTCAGCTTTGGATATTTTTACCTCCTGGGGGACTTGCGGTTGACACTGCCTATCTTTCTTCGATTTCAGTTTTCCGACAGAGTGGTGAAATAATTGTCGGTAGTTGTGTTTCTTAGGTGTGTGCTCACACGTGTCAGCAAGAGCAACTCCTGCCTCTTCTCGCTCATTTTTTTTTCCCAAGGTATAGAATTTAGCATGTACACTGGCGGTCTTATTTAGAGGTTATTTGAGGTTCTGCCATTATGTCTCAGGTTGACGTAGGGACTTGATTCTTGGATAGGGGATGTCCCAAGTCTAGGAGTCTGAAACGTCAACTTGATCCCTTACACTGTGCCGAAGTGGAAAATGGCCATGAAAGTGGCCGTAACACCTCTTTTCCGGAAATACAATTGGCAGAGCACATCCGAGAAAAATTGGTAGAGAATAAACGTAAAATTGATTCCATGACTAGGAGCCTAGTTACCCACCTGTGGGCAGCTAAGGAGCGCCAGGAGAGCTGTTAGCGACGGATTCCCAGGAGCGACTCCGAAAAAGCCCGCGTGACCAGAAAAACAAAATTTAATGTATTGTGTGGTAAGTAAGGGAAATTTTGCTGCAAAATATTTGCTGGGGTCCAATTTTTCTAATTATCTCTCTCAGGATAGCAAAACCCTCACCCAACTAGGCCAAAATGTTTAGTTTGAGTGTCTCTATGTGGGACTCGCGCGATTTCTCGAGGTCGGTTGTGCGTGGATAGCTAAATTTGGATCAAATTTTTCTTAGAAAACCTCACCTTAGGGGCACCGCAGCATGAGCGTTTTTTTCCTAATTTTCTCAAGTGGTCTGAAATTTTCAATTCGCCGATTGGGTGAGGACAGTGTGCACCAGGTGTGCAGGGGCGGATTAGTCCCTCACGACAGGTTAGGTCATTTGAGGTTTGAATAGGTAAGGTTCAGGTAGTTGAGGGTAGGTGGAGGTCCAGTTGAGCGGCATTGAAGGCAAAGGAATACCGTTAGATAGGGTCGTACTCGTTTAGGTGACAGCCACCGCCAAGCGAAGGTGGGTGTATGCCAGAGCATTTGCGATAAGCGCCTCGGCGCGCTCTGCTCTCTCTTCTTTGTATATTTGTGCAACATCGGGGCCGGTTAGTCCACCCCCGCCCGCGGCCGCGCTAATACGACCAAACACGTCGTCGAATGAATGGCATATGACGTGCACATGCTCCAGAATTCGGACGCGGACAAAGCCTCCTGGAAATTGCTGTTCCAGGTCCTATCGGTCACAACCTTCATCAGACGGTCTTTGCACTGTAATTCGTAAGGTGTGGTTTCTCACCCTTAGAAGAGCGAGGAATTTGACTCAAATTTCTATACTTTTTAAGGGCGAGGCTCAAAATGATCACCTCAAGTGGGTAATGTCACTAGAATTGTCGCCCTCCAAAGGGCGACGTTTGAGGGACGTTTCCCTTTTAGGGCGAGGCTCATTCCCCTAATCGAGTAATGGAAAGTCCATCGCCCTACAAAGGTGACGCATACCTGCATCGCCCAAATTACGTGATAAACCTCACTCTTCGTTTTTCAGTGTGCACCGTGCATCTCGTCTCTCACGCATTAGTGAAGGGTCTGCCGAATGATCGTTTCACGTATTCGCTGCCGTTCTCCAGGAGGCTGAAAGAATGGGTCCGAGCAACTTCTCGACGCACGTCCGTACGCCGACCGCAGGATCTCCGTCGAAACCAAAGTCGGCATAATAGTAGTCCACTAAACTGTAGTATGCCTGCAGTTGAAGCAGTTAAACTAGTTCGTCCGAAAAACAGAGGTACTTTTTCTGTATTAAATCTTCAGTGAAATTGTAGCTTTGTAGTTCAGCTCGAGATCTTTCGGCGGCATCTTTAGCGTCAGGGGCGCCAGGAGAAGTTCCACGAGCTAACGGATGAATGGCTTTAACGCATGACAAAAGCAGAAATCGTTACGGTAATAGACGGCCGTGCAGGTATGGGCGAGCACTTCTCGACGCACGTCCGTACGCCGACCGCAGGATCTCCGTCGAAACCAAAGTCGGCATAATAGTAGTCCACTAAACTGTAGTATGCCTGCAGTTGAAGCAGTTAAACTAGTTCGTCCGAAAAACAGAGGTACTTTTTCTGTATTAAATCTTCAGTGAAATTGTAGCTTTGTAGTTCAGTTTAACCTGGAGATCTTTCGGCGGCATCTTTAGCGTCAGGGGCGCCAGGAGAAGTTCCACGAGCTAACGGATGAATGGCTTTAACGCATGACAAAAGCAGAAATCGTTACGGTAATAGACGGCGTGCAGGTAGGGCTGACATCGGCGTGACGCAAGAGAGACGTGGTCCCAATTCGAGCTTTCTAAGTCTCTTGAATGCCTTAACGTTCCCCTTCCCTTTCATGTACAACTAAGCGAAAACGAGTCTTATTATGTATGATTTGTTACCTAAGGCAAACGGGCTTTATGTTACACATATTACGAACTTATCAACCTAAACTTAAGCAATCGCTATAATATTGTATCGTAATTATACTTGCACTGCGCACAACACCGAAACTGCCAGTAGCAAGAATGAGCCGTCGGATATTGCGCTGCTCGATGGCGTCGGTGGGGAGGTCGGCGGAGGCAAGGTAGTCGAGGACGAAAGGTCTTCCACGTAAGGCACGACCCCCGTCTCAGCCATTTCTATCCAGAACGAGGAGGAGTCCTTGAGAGTCCGGTTCAACGAGCCACTCTTGTAGTCGACGTGCACGAGTCCGAAGGGCCGGCTGTAACGATAACTTCTGTGAGAATCGTCACGAAAACATTCCGAATCGGGGCGCTTACAAATGTAAGAAACCGCTGGAAAAATATCGGACTGCCGAACGATTTTCCAGCAGCACACTTCTGAGCAGGAGGTAGAAACGGCGGTTATGCGACAAAGATCTACGCTCCCTTCCCCACCTCTATCTGCCTTTAAATGGCCTTAGCTTAGTTTGAGGAAATGGAAAGAGCGCAAACCAAGAAATATGATGGTCTGCATTTTAGGTGTCCGAAGGGTAAATTAGGCTAGAACATTCCAGACGGTCCTCTATAAAGTAGAAAATGGAAGACGAAAACTACAAATTATCTGCGATCCCAAAATGCATGCTACGAGACACGTCAAACTTTGCTACTTTCCACCGAAATACACTTGAGTTCGAAAACACAGCAACCGAAAACATGGTTTCAGGCGTTGGTTCGGCGTTACTGGCCCCTGCTCTAGTTAATGTGCAGAACGCAAGTAAGTGCAGTTTTGAATATTGCAATGCTCATAAATATCCTTAAGGCGCAGTGATCTTACTTTACCACTTGACCATTAAAAAGTATTACTAACGAAGTTGGATTTAAGAAACCGTGTCCAGAAGTCGAAAAGGGCTTTACATTTAAATGTATAAGTTTTAAAATTTATATGGAAATATTGCACGTAAATGGACATGTGTGTTAGGTGTGCAATTTGAACGGATATAAGCCGGATTCATTATCAGTTTACCCCTTGTATATGTTTGGAGAGCTTCCGGTGCTACGGGTTTCGCAGTGCGTCAGATTTTCGGCAGCTCTTCCCGCTCTGACCTCGTTTTTAAGGAAATGAATACTGTCAAAGTCACTTTTCCCGCCGATGTTATATACACTGTAACTTGTAAGGTGAGGTTCCTCACTCTTAGAAGAGCAAGCAATTTGACTCAAATTTCTATACTTTTCAAGGGCGAGGTTCAAAATGATCACCCCAATTGGGTGATGTTACTGGAATTGTTGCCCTCAAAAGGTCGACGTTTGAGGGACGTTTCCCTTTTAGGGCGAGGCTCAATTCCCTAATACAGTATTGGAAAGTCCATCGCCCTAAAAAGGTAGTGACAGCATCGCCTAAATTACGTGATAAACCTCACTCTTCGTTTTTCAGTGCACCAAGTTTTAGTGGGTTCTTTTTCGTCCGATCTAATAGTGGAATCTGACAATTGTATCTCCAGTTAAATCGAAAACAGTAGCTGCAAGCTCAGGTCTCTACTTATGAAACCCAGGTAAAAATGAAAAAGCCAGCGGATTGGCGAACAGGCGTGGAATAAACAATTCGACCGTGAGGCTTTACAGACAGAATCTTTGCGATCTGTGAACTGACGAACGCGTACACGCAATCATTGTTAAGGACTTACTTGTAGCCCGCGCTGAACTCGTATGAGTCGATGAGGCTCCAGGCACTGTACGCTAGCACCTTGACGCCGTAGTCCTTTACAGCTGTGACCACAGCGCGGAGTTCAGCCTAAAAGAAGAAAGACAAATAAAGATCGCATGTATTTAACTGTATTTCGTGCACTAATTTCGGCTTTCGAGTTTGTGCAGATCCGCGTTTGGAGACCTACATCCTATAGCACGAATATTATCTTGGTGGTGTAGACCAAGATGGGAGAGGAATTAAACAGACAAAGCTTAGAACATATGACTTCGTACCACATGAATTTTTTTTTAACGAGCTGTTTTGCACACCAATGCGCCAGATACGTGAGACGTGTGCGTTTGTGCTTGTCACCAGTTTATTGCACGTGTTCGCCCACAGAAACTAATCGTTTCATGGGATGGACGTGCTCTTGGATTTTCAATTTTGCATCCCATGTACACCTTACTCACGCTGTGGTACGCCGCTCGCTGATGATCGTGCACGCCGTACCCGAAGATGTCTCCGTATCCGTTTTCGCATATAATTATGGGTTTCTTGTAAGTTTCGTGCGTCTACAACAAACCCGCTTTCATCACCTCGGGGTGAATCTGCGATAAAAAGAGTACAACCGTCAAGCTGAAGGTAGCGAGGGAGCGGCAAGGGTAACCCCGGCAATGCGCAAGCCCTCATACCAAATGTTATGGGACAGTTATGTTCCCTAAAATGTTGCGTTTTTAGGCATAACTTAGAGACAATTTTCAACATATTTATGGGCCATGTTGTATATTGTATGTTACAATTTGTACCACATTTACGATGCAATGTGTTCCAAAGTTGTGTTTTGATTAAGAAAGCAACGTTTCACAGGTCAAAACTGTCCCTGTGACATTTAGAGTGCTTGCAAATGTGCAAACGGGTGCAGGTATTCTTAATAAGCACAGAGATCGTGCCAAAAATTTAAAACAGAAAAAGATTCGTAGAGGTGACAACACGAAAATGGTTACCACCACCACCATCCACAGTACGTTGATCTACGTCGCAAAAAAAAGGCTACACTGTAAAAACCTCGAGGTAAAGCGACTTAGCTCTACAGAAATTTTACAGGGCACTTCTGTTTTTTTTTACGACTTTTCTCGGCATTATGCGGGTATTCATGTTTAATTAAAGCAAAGACCTGTGAAAGAGAATGACTCAACGCGTTTTTCAACTTAACCGGAACATTCTGAAGTACAAAACACGCCGATGTGGTTTAAGAGGGACCCCCAGTGTAAAAATAATAGTCAAGGATATTTTTAAAGAGTATTTTTAACAGTGTATCCTCCGAACCCAAAGTTTAAGTGTAGTCAGCGAACAGACGTCCATCAAAACAGCATCAGCATATCAGCCCAGCACCCTGGCATTTTTAAGTTCACGAGTCGGTAGAAACCTTATTTACAAATTTTCGAAACGAAAAAGGTGCCGCGGAGGCCCTAAAAGCCCCTCTACATGGCCAAAAAAGTATAAAAAGTAATAATTTTCGTTTACACTAGTTTTAATCAATTTAAGCCTGTTTTAATGCTTTAAAAATTAATATCTCCGGAACTAGCCGATAAGGGCAGCTAAAATTTTGTACCTGAGGGTCTAGTGGGCAGCATATACTGCAAAAAAAGTTTCATCGAATTCTGAGGGCATCTCGGGGCATCCCCTTGTCGGTAATACGAGACGGGTTCGCGGTCATGCTTGTTTCACAAACACGTGCCACCTGACACTTTCCCAAAGAGGTACACTTTAAAAACTCTGCAGTAACATAACGATGAAAAACATTAATCAGCACCATCCTGTAATCTAAGAATTTTTCTTGCAATTTTACAGAAATTTTCCAGGACATTTCTCGTTTGTTTTACGGGTATTCCTGTTAAATTACAGGCAAAGTCCTGTAAAAGAGAATGGCTTTAACTCGCGTTTTTCCAAGCTATCGTGAATGTGCCAAACGCGCCTCGGTGATTGAAAGGGACCCCCAGGAGGGTGATTCAAAAAAAAATAAAGTTGCGATTTTCGCATGAAATCTGGTTGGGGCACGTCTGAAACGGCCCCTGTCCAAATTTGAGTGCATTTGAACAACATTTACCCGGCCCGCACGACGAAAAACTGAACGACAGTTTCCCGGGTACTGAATGGCCCCGCCATATTGTGACCACCCCTGTGACGTCAGTACCGGTCGGAGGGTGACGCCACTTTGCAGGAGCGTTCTCTAGGGCCCTTTCGTACTCTCGCGACCGTCGAAAGTGCTGTTCCGTCACACACGGTCCGCACACAGTCCAAATTCGTACAAATTTTAATTTCGAAGGGGGTGGGGGGTTGGACATTGCGGGTGGCGGAGTAAGCATGCAGACCTTCAAGTCTGACCTATTGGCAAGCCCACCAGCGGGGCGTGCGAGTGACCGCTTACGGTTTGGACTGGCCGGTGGGCTTGCCAATAGGTCAGACTTGAAGGTCTGCATGCTTACTCCGCCACCCGCAATGTCCAACCCCCCACCCCCTTCGAAATTAAAATTTGTACGAATTTGGACTGTGTACGGACCGCGTGTGACGAAACAGCACTTTCGACGGTCGCGAGAGAACGAAAGTGCCCTAGAGAACGCTCCTGCAAAGTGGCGTCACCCTCCGACCGGTAGTGACGTCACAGGGGCGATTACAATATGGCGGGGCCATTCAGTACCCGGGAGACTGTCGTTCAGTTTTTCGTCGTGCGGGCCGGGTAAATGTTGTTCAAATGCACTCAAATTTGGACAGGGGCCGTCTCAGACGTGCCCCAACCAGATTTCATGCGAAAATCGCAACTTTATTTTTTTTGAATCACCCTAACCCCCAGTAAAAAAAATTAATCTAAAATTCTTTTTTTTTCTTACAAGAACATTTTTAACAGTTCAAGGAGGGCTTCCGTTCACGCCCCCGGGTGGCGAAGCTGGCCACGTCTCCCTGCACAGTGGGACAAACCGGCCTCTTTTCTATCTTTAAAAGAAAAAAATTGACTGGGCCTTTGGCGTTATATCAGCTTGCTAGTCACTCGCTTTACTCACGTCGCTGAACGATACTTGAGCCGCTCCGAACGATTGGATAAAGGGCAGATCCTCCTGCATCAGCAGCACCGCCTCCAGCATCACGTTGGGGCCGCCGGAATCATTACCGCCATCACGCACCGATAAATGTGCGCGCTTGTAGCCGACCGTGTAGTCAAAGTAGACGTTCAGGCCGATAAAATCAGTACAGTCTATGGGTCGACAAGAGAACCATAATTGCACCGATAACTGTAAACCGAACAGCGAAGGGGTGTGCGCTCTTGGAATTAGGGACGCGCATGTTGCGTGCATCACGCTGAATTACGCCACAAAACAGTCGGAATTTATCTAAACAAAACAACAAAAAAGTATGCGATGTGTAAAAATTTCGTCTTTTACACCACTAAAAGACGTTGCGAACCGACTGTTATTTGGATTCGAGTGCAATACTGATGGTGTGCGCCCAATTTACGGCGACGTAAAGGCGCCTCGTTCTCCTAGGGTTACTTCCTGAAACGTCGCCCAAATAGGGCGACGAACGCGGCCCTTAAAGAGGGACGGTGCCTTATCAGGGCCTTTAAAGGGCGACATTTTAGAAATTTTTTTAAAATCGTCACTGAGACAATGTTTCGCCTGAAGATATACAGGGTGCACCAGTCCTTTTTCTAAGGGGTTGGTATACTATGACTCCAAAACTCCAAAGCGATTTACTGGGGAGGAGGTAGGTGACGATAGTCTCCACCTCGCTTTAGCTCGGGTGTGGTGTACGCGTATACTTTGAAAACTTGCATCTTGTGCAGTAAGGCCCTTTCGCTTATCGGTAAATATAACGTTGTTCGGACTAAACCAATCTAAGCGATTACGTAACGCACCATTCAGACCCCTCTTTTCTTCGGGTGTGAACTGAGGCAGCTTCGGTCCCAGAATGTTTTTCGATATCTGTTGAAGAATTGTCAAAGAGATTGATCAGAATTTTATAATCCCTTTTGACGGCCCGTGCAAGTGCTGACAACCAGGTTGCCCACCTGTGGGTAGTCCCCGTAGACTACAGGATTCAAAAGTGTTCCGGTCAGCACCTGGCTGTAGGCGTGCGCTGCGTACAGGTCCTCTTCACTTGTGCTCGCAGGCCGCCCGTACATGAGCAATGCCGTGAAACCCAGCTGCCCTGCAAGGAACAGTGGGACTCGTGAACTCGTGTATCATGCGCATCCCTGACAAGGGAGATGTACCGGGTCCAAGTCTCCGATTTCGTTTAAACTGCGTTGGTCGAAGAGTCTTCGGTAGAAATTACGACAATTTTTTTGATTCTTGCGGAGATTTAATTCGTCACCCCTTTTTAGGCCTATTTGGGGCCGGTGTGCTTCGAACGTCACCAAAAATCTCTCTAGTCAATTATGAAGAACGATTCTGAAACGGATGAAGTCTAGATGTTTCGCAAATATTTTTATGAGAGATCCTCCTATTAGAGGTCCTTTAACCACCAAAGTTTGGAGAACATCGGAGACTTATTACTCTTGTTCGGCAAACCGAAAAGCTGGAAATTTTCAAACGTACAAGTCTGTCAAGATCTGAAACGTACCAACGTATTTTCCACTTTGCCGGCCTTCTTTGAAAATTTTGTACGCCTCCTTGTGCGCTAGAATGGTGTGGTACATGCAAGTGTACATGTCTTCAGTGGTCGCCGTCTTGTGCACCTTAGCTCGCACGAACAGGATGTTGAAGTAGGAGCAGTACATGATCGGCTCGTTGAACGTGGCCCAGAGGGCGACCTGCACAAATAGGCTACTTCAGAAAGGTCTCGAGTGCCCAATCCGTAAACCAAGATGCGAGGCGCATTGCAGACCTCGGACACGCCGTGTCAGACACGTGGAAAGACACCGTTGTGTAAGCCCAGATAGAGCTTTATTGAGCACTGCCACGGGATATGAACCGTGTTAAGGATGAGTGACAATAATTATGCAGCCAAGGCTCAAGTCGAGGACTCAAGGATTGGGACAAGTAAAGTAATGCAAAGTGTGTATCATACCCTTCGTATATAATTCGTAATGAGAGAGAGCAGGAATATAGTACAGAGAATAAATACCTTTTGGATAGTTTCTAAGTGTTGCACAGAGAAGTCCAGTGGTCGAGAGCACACAAGCTAAGTCAGACTAGCAAAGGGCTGGACTGATCAGAAACCAAAGTGGCGTGGAGAGATGGCACGGGTGAGGCGATCTAAGGCGAACGGAGGAGCTGCCCAGGAGGGCTCCCTGTTATAAGGCAAACCGAGGCGGGGACTCCTGCCTGGTAGGGGGTGGCCAAATGTAACTATTCGGTTGTGAGCTGGACCAGCGGACCTCCGTGTGTGTGTCACGCAGTGGAGACAAACAAGGTACGCAACATGGGAATACCAATATACTACCAATACCAATACAAATATATACAAGTGCATTTGAATATACAGTCATAACGACATCTTTCTTTTTTTAATACCATTTATCGGTCCGAAATGTCCGGCACAGACGCGTCAGACGCCTTTGCGTGTGAAGGAGGCGCGTCCAAGAGCGACTAAGTGCATGACGCTTGCCAGTGTTCGACTGTTGCACGCGTGTTGACAGTGCACGCGTTCCGGTCATCAGGAAATTTTGTTTATTGACTTATGTGTAATGCACTTAAATCCTAACCGTCGCCGCTACCAGCGAACAACATCCAATTTTAAGCATCAAAAATGATTGTCTCCGCCAGAACATGATTAAATGAAGCGTATATTATTCAGTGCTTACCTCGTGGCCATACTCATCGAAGAGGAAACGCGCGTACTCTGTATATTTTTCTATCATCTTGGGGTTTTGCCAACCTTCGAATTGATCTTCAAGAATTTGTGGGTGGTCCAAATTATACATCATAACCTGCAACGAAATAGCGTTACAAAAAGTCACATTAACTTAAGTAAAATTGTTCTCGTATCGTCTTTAACTACATCATTTTATTTTTGGAGGGCAATCAACGAAATGGAGGCCCTACTGTCCTGTACAGCAAGAAGAATAACGCTCCCCCCCAAAAAAAAATAATAATTTCAGCGCCTATACCGCTGACTGGTCCTCGGGGCAGGAATTCTAAAGTTAAAAGTAGGTCGTAAAAGTAGGTATGAACAGAGAAATGGGAAAACATTCGGTACTCGAAACAGCGAATCTCCGTTCGGTGATTCGAAACGTGAGACCGCGCGGCCGCACCGACATTGTAGGGAAGACGCCCGAATGACTGTCACAAGCTGCGGCCGCGGGCCACGGGACGCCGAGCTGGGAAGCCAACGCGAACAGTCACAGAGTATAACAACTTACTGAAACAAAATTTAAACCTGATGGACAACTAAACTGACCTTCGTAATGCATTGATGTAGATCACAATTTTGTAATTTTTTAAGAGTCATGAATATTTTGATATTACAACCGACAATACACCGCATGTGGCCCTGACAACCCATGGCCGCGGCGCAGGGCTGCGCTGGGCTGGGCGGGGCCCGCTACCATGCCAACAATGGTTCCAGAAGGGAAAGCAGAGGAGAGAAACCATGCGGTTTTGGACGGAATATTATGATTTGAATACTTTTACCTGATGCAATGACATGGAAGCATATGGAATAAATGTATTTTTGTTAGTTTTTAGTTCATACAGACACATCAATGGTAATGTAGAAACAGAACAGAAAAAAAAATATGCAGAGGGGAGAAATGGGGGGTCGAGTTTTCAGGCAGTTCAACCAACGTTTGAGTATGTGAAGAATTGTTTGTGTTTTGGACTCTGTAAATTTAATGTTCTGTTACGAAAAGAAAATGTATTCATAGTTTCGAAGCATGGAATGAATGGATATATGAAGATGTAGGATAATGTAGAAATAATAAAAGAAAATGGGTCGATGAATTTTTTCAGGAGTTTGGCAGCTGTTAGGGAAGCGGATGTACTAGTCAACAATGGTTCGCCCAGTGGGAGGAATAAAAAAAAGCGCCGATGCCGCGGCAAGGGGCACCTCGCTCCGCTCGGGCCCAAAAAACCAGCCCGCAGAGTCACGTGAGGTATCGAAAGACTGGGCCAGAGCATCGATGAAGAGGACTGCCTAACATAATTTTAGCACTTTTGGGTAAAACAGCACGCTCTATATCCCCGGCTCAGTCTATTTAAATCGCAACGAAACAGTGGACGGAGAGGGGGGGGGGGGGGAGACAAAGTCCGCGGCCGAACCGAGGTGACGGTGCGAGACTGGTTCTTTCAATGGGTCGAAAATTTAGTTTATAAATGCCGAGAATTTGTCGTTTAAATGTATTCCATTACACTGCAATACTGGTAAGAACATTTTATGCGCCATGGGAGGTATCTTGAATACGTGTTCCTCCGCACACTCAAGAATGAATACTTGACTGACAGGAATATTGACTCAACATGAAGATGATGGGCTGAATCAAAGTACAGTTTGCAGCAAGAATTACTTAGAGACATTTTTGGCAAAACATATATATTTCTGGTTAAATGGAGACTTCGATGGCACATCCAACATTGACGGGCAATATTTCGGGCAGAGGTGCCAGTTTTTATTATTGTACGTTGGGCGGACAGATTGCAGTTGTAGCATAAACTATCAAAGTATTCATTTTAAAGAGTGCATCACAAAACATTTCTTCTCGGAGTATACTATCTTGTTTTCCACTTACCATAGGTGTCATGCCGTGGCTTTTGATCTCCTTGATAACGTCGTGGTAAAACTGAATACCCTCAGAATTATTCTGCTTGGCGTCTCCTGTCGGTAAGATACGCGACCATGACATGGAGAACTTGAAGAGTTTAAGCTGGAGCATGAACAAAAGACGTTAAAAAAAGTTTAGGAGACAATTCCAGATTTAGTAAAGCACGGGTACACTGTTAGAAAAGAGTCATTTAGCAACGAGCGCTACTAACCAATGAAAATGGCAGACCCACTGTCCTAAAAAAGTGATTCAGTCATTAAAGGATATTAAAAATCATTTGGAAGAGGACAAAGTCGTCCGAACGGTCATTTCAAAATGGTTTTGTCATTTCAGAGCTGCGAATTAATGATGATTTTATCTTTTGTAAAACAGTATTTAGTGTTCTCAAACATCCTTTAGCCATTTCCTAAGCACCCGTTTTAAAATCACTTTTTACCCACAGCTGTCACAACTGTGGCCAACCGTCACTACGTGTAGGCGTTAGAGGTTAGGTAGTGATGAAGAACACTGTCTCGCTAACACGCGCACTTCAGGGGGAGGGAGCAAACGAAACAATCGCGGTACCGGCCATACTAAAGGTTTGTGGAGACTGACTTCTCTCGACTACATGGTAAGATTAAGATTGCCTTGCAGCTAGCTGTAAAGCTGTGGCTGCCTATATACACTAGCGGTCTTATTTAGCGGTCCACTTTTTTGAAGGTGTGCCATTTTGTCCCAGGTTGGCGCAGGGACTTGATTCTTGGACGAGGGCGTCTCAAGGGTCAATCCTGTGAATGTGACGAATCAAACCCTTGTAAGCAAAAATCAAAAAATTCAATTTTTTTAAAATTTAGAGTTCTGGCTGTTTTCACGTTCCGCCGGTTACATGGCACATTTGAAAATGCCCCGCTTATGCTTTCTTCGCATTTTTGGGCGCGAAAATGCGACCGTTTTAATTCCACCCCACAACAATGGCGTGCAGGGGTCTCGGAAACCGCGGTGTAGAGGTTACATTTTGCAAGATATCGAGTTCCCAGGTTATGAAAGGTTTGTGTTAGCACCCATAACCTAGTTTTGGGGACACAGCCCCCACTGCGCGCCCAGTTTTGCAAACCACGCATTCTGACCGTCGCGAAGCGCCGCGCCTAAGTAGCACAGCGAGCCATCGGGCGGCTCGCGGCGCGGAGCGACGGGCAGATGCGACTGGACTGCGATCAAGAACGGACGCTCCGGTGGGTGAGTGCAGGGCGGACACACTTCTACCAACTTAGCCGTGCCTTTCTTAGTCTCAATACACTAATCTAAACTGAACCACCTTGATTATTCCCTTCTTCCTTCTCACTATCCCAACATTTGGACCACCAGAAATCGACGCGCATAATTTTCTAACCCTATCGGTTGATGACGAAAATCAGTGTCAAATAAGGCGTTAAATCGTGCCTGAATTTTCAGTTTTCACTGGGTGTGGGTCCTTTAGAGGGATCGGTATCCGTCTTGGCGGACGTATTCGGAACCACAGAGGCCTTACGATCCCATGCCGATCCTTTTTGGAACCTTACAACCCCCTGTTCCCCAACCCCCTCGAAAAAGAAGGGGTGGTCGGGGAGGGTTGAAATTCAGGATTTGCACACTTCGGTAACTCAGAATGACACTTCGAAACCTTTTCTGGCAATTTTGTTTCGGGAAAAGGGGTCTTGCGACCGCTTTTTGGACAATTTTCCACTTTAGTCCAGTAAAAGGGGTGGTTCACCCCCTGAAAGTGACGCCAGGTTGACGTTTCAGACACCTAGAGATGTGCCCTTGAGACACCCCTCGTCCAAGAATCAAGTCCCTGCGCCAACCTGGGACAAAATGGCACACCTTCAAAAAAGTGGACCGCTAAATAAGACCGCCAGTGTACCAGTGTACCTTGCTGGAGCTACACCTTAGTGAGCTAGCTGGGATGTCACTCTCCGCTGGGGGCGACGCATCCACTGGTGCTCTCGGTCAGGTGTTGCCAAAACACCACCTCGCGCTTCATCATGCACTGCGATGGACAGAGTCTATTGCGCCGCGTGAGAAGGCTCTGGCTCGGCTGCCGCGCTGTGGCGGGCCGGTGTTCTGTGTGCGTCAGGCCGTGTCGGTACCCCCCAGCATATCTATGCTAATGCGCTCTCGGCTACGCTGTGTGCGTGCCGAGTAGGCATCCCAACCATCTTTGCCGTAAGGTCAGACGTCCCCAACCGCCTGGTTCGTAGCGTGTCTAAAAATTCGGCGACTTGTCGCCCGCAAGTTTAAAAAAAAAAAACAGACTTGTCAAGAGATTAAAAAAAACTCGCGCTATAATATTTTAGCAATTGCACAGATGTCACGTCATGTGCGATATAGGTACATCTCGCCTAACTGCAACCTTATTATACAGTTTCGGTGACGACTTCATCGTGACTTGGTCAGCGGCGATATAAATAACTGTGCTTACCTTGAGCTGGGCCGCCATCGCAACGTCCTCCTTGTATCTCCTGTACGAGTCCGCAGCCGTGTCGTGACTCTCGGGGAACACACTCTCGCGGAGGGTGTGGAACAGATGGTCTGCGGCACTCTCACTTTTACCTGTTGGGAATTGGGTAATTGAATTCGCCGGCAAAAGACGAGTCCGCTCTGTAGTGTTCGCAATCGGACCGTCAAGCTCTGCGTGTCTTGACCGAGCTGCGTGCGAAACGTTGCCCGAGCGTTGCCGGACCAGCGTCGGAGATAGGCTCGGTCAAGGTTTCGCACGCAGGCGGTCAGAACGCACTTGGCTCGCCGCACAGTGGTCCAGCACCCCAGTTTTCCCGGAAAAAATTACTTCTATGAGATTTTGGGGTCCCAGCATAGGTTTTCGGGGTCGCTGAGTTCGATTTTGTTGTTTATTTGACTGTCAGACGTAAACTGTCTCAACAAACTATAATAAAATATAGTTTTTAACGAAAAGAAGTCATTTTGAACATTTTCGAGGGATTTTCAACCCGTAATTTTTTTTAGAGTAACCTGCAGTCGATATTGGATTTTAAAAAAACACGAACTTAATTTTATTTAGAAGTAATATTTACATATCCATAAATTGAAAAAAGAAAAGCATCACAGAAAATTCCACTATAAACGTTTACAAATTGGAAAAAAAAACACCACAAAACATTTATCTTTATCATAAACGTTTACACATCGTCCATAAATGCATCAAAACGTAGCAGTGCCACCAGGTCTATGAACGACCGAGACAGCGTATAGCAGAAAAGTTTGGACTCGGTACGGACCGGTAACTGCACGTCTAAACACGTAGGGGAATACGCAGCGGAAAGAGGGGGGGGAGGGGGTGCATCAAAACATAGCAGCGCCACCAGGTCTATAAATTGTATAGCAGAAAAGTTTGGTACGGATCACGGACGGCATGCAGGCCGCTTGTAAAATTCTCCCATCAATCAACGCCGCGCGATGTAAATATCACCCACTCCCTCATATCCCCACCCTATTTTCATAGAAACTCGCAAGGTCAGCTCGATGACACCTGCTGGCGATAGCTTTGGTGCCGTCGCGCTGGCTTTCATTGCCCGCGCGGCGCATTGGCGCGCTTCCGAGCGGCAGCCACATAACCTATCTTTCTGGCACCTCGAAATAATGCGTTTATTTGAGAAAGAGCAGGTATGAGCAGGCGTTCTCTTCAGGGATGAGTGCGGCACATCACTCTCGTTAGTCTAGACCGTCGCGCACCCGTCAAAAAAACGGGAATAAAAATCTGCCTTTGACGCCGCTACTTTTGACCTATTTTCTCCAACTCCGTAGAGCTTCACTCATCCTATTCTCTGAGTTAAATACACATTTTTTTCTTCTTGTTAGTCTGTAGAAAGGCTCTGTAGAAAAGCTGCAAAAACGCCACTGTTCACCAATTGGGTGACTTTATCATTTTTTTTAGGGAAGTCCAGCCTCGTTTCCGATAATTCTGGTGGTGGTTCTAGACCCTTCAAACCTTCCTACGCCCGGGAAAAAATATAAAATTGTGCATATTGAAGTTCTGAATTTTGAATTTTTTCCGGAAAAAGGCGCCCGCTGGACCACTGTGCGGAAATCTATTTCGTCAGCCTTGGCGTATGATGACAACTCAATTCCAGTTTTGATACAGCAGTACGATGTTTATATTCGGCTGCGATGTGCAGCCTGTGCACAAATTTGTCGTCGCGCTCGATTTAAGCAGTCCGTCACATCACTTGACACATCACTCTTCAATTGTTGATATCTCCGCGTCCCGTGAGGTCAACTTCGGATCACTAACAGCCAATGCAATGAGACGATTTGGTTACTTTTAGTTAGTTAGCGATGCAAGGCTTGCGAATAATTGCTCTGGACACCCTTGACGTAATTACATTCTACACCCTCCGAAACTGACATGAGTTTTCACGAATGCCGTCGAACGCAAGTAAGAGAAAATAGATTGAAATTGTATAGTTATACACTTGTAACGCTTACAAGGGGATGCCACTAGGTGTAAATCCCCGATTTTGTTCAAACTTTGGTGGTCGAAGGACCTTTGGCAGGTATGAAGATCCATCAAAAAAATTTTGGCGGAATTTATATTTCTTATACTTTTTTGGAGGTTCAAAGTGACAAAAATGGACCTAGCGGTGTCATCAGGGTGGCCTGTCCAAAATCAGTAGTGTAAAAGTTGCGTCGGTCGTGACAATATTAGGTGCCAATACATGAATAAACACCCCCAAAATAATTTCAGCTCAATCGGACGACATCTGACTGCTGATGTGCATTTACAATTTTGATCTATTTGGACCTTTGTGCAGCATACAATTATGCATCTTAGGAGCCCCTTATCTCTAAAACGGTTAGCGATACGAGGAAACGGATGAAATATTCGCCTCTAGCGCTAATTTAAGGAGATTGAGAAAAAGAATTTTTTTCCGAAACTTTTTGACGACTTTCGTCTTATACTGCAACAGCCTAAGTATGCATAAATAGGCCCTAAATGGTTGAAAAATGTAGATTCCGCCAAAATTATTGTGGGGGATCCTCATACCTACCCAAGGTCCTTCGACCACCAAAGTTTGAACAAGATCGGGGATATACACTTCGTGTCACCCTCTTGTTAGTAACTGCCTTCAAGTTCAATGGACACCTCCGGGAATCCCTCCGCACGCACCTGATGTATTCCAGGCGCCCTCCGTCTGCACGGCCATCACTCCGGCCCCCAGCAGCAGGCCCTCGGGCAGCGAGTAGCGACTGCTGTCGTCGGCTCGGGCCGGCAGGGCGGAGCCGAGGCGCGCGGCCAGCAGCAGGGCGACACACACGGCCACACAGCGCATCTGGTTGAAACCAACAGCGGGAAATGTTGAAGTTGACAACAGAACATCTCAACCAATATAAAGCTTTAGCCCGCGTTGACCGAGTTTTCAATTAAATTATAAACATAAAGACGTGAAAAGATTTTGGTATTCGACCCGACAACCCGCTGTTCGCCGTTTCGGCTCCTCAAATCGCGCGGTCATAAAACATTGTTAGAGGTTCGCGTGGATGACTATGACGAGCCGCGGCCGCAGGGCGGCGACCACAGCGGACTGCACGGCCAGCCACGGCTTGCGAACTTGACAACGCCAATGCGTCTTCGCAGAAAAGGTTCTAGGAACTATTGTCAAATTATTCAAATTAAGTCTAATCACGAGCGCAAATTCTTACTCGTTAAGGAAGGAGGATGTAGTGAGAAGTAATTGGGAACCTGATCTGTGTTGGAACGGTTGTGGCAAGCGTACCTTGGAGGTGTCGATGCGGGCGTCCTTTCTCAGATTACTTCACCGAATGGTTAACAGCTGCTTAAAAGGGTTCGGATGCACAAGAGACGGAGAACTGTAGTACATGGTTCGGTCAATACTTATCTCTTTTATCTCAAGCGAGGTGCACCACGTGCATCACAGGAGGACATATCGGGACGAGGGGCGTCTAATTTCGACGAACGCCTTTCAAGTCCCTATCAGTTTTTGTCTGACGCCACGGATAACAAGCTGGCCCTTCCCAACGCCAAACCTCGGTACCACTTCCGCTCCTCTGGTACAGCGTTTGCGGCGCCGCCCCGACTCACGGAGTGCGCCTAGCAGACGCACCTCCTCCTGCGGATCGGCCAGCCGTAGCCTATGGCAATTCTTAAGTAGAAAATTTCCCCAAAATAAAAAACAAAACAAAAAAAAGCGCCTACTGCACTGAGCGGCCCTCGTTAACCGAAAAACGAATTTATTCTAAAAATATTAATATAAAACGACTTGGTAGTGGAACCTGCGACGCGCTGAATGCCGACTCGCCTTTCAGACCGCGCGCCCACGGCGACATTGTTAACAGGCCTCGCGCGAACGACTATTACAAGCCCTGGCACACCACGGCCGCGAGGAGCCGGCCGGAGCGCACAGCACGGCTAGCCAAGTTGACAACAATACGTCTGGACAATAAAGGGTAAATCAGCCATTTGAAAAATATTAATATTTAGTTTAATTAGGATCGTGAAATGTGGCTCGATTTTATGCAAAATGTGCATGCAAACGACAATTTTGTATTTTTAAATTAACTAAGGCGATAAATAATATTTAATTTTGAGGTTGGCTGTATTGGAATACCAGTCTTTCCTTCTTGCCCCACTTTTGTGGCGCCTTCTCTCTTCCTGCCCTAGTTGTGTGGCGCCATCTCTCGGCGCGGACTGAAATGCGGCCGCGCGAGCGCGGCTACAATGGCACAATGGAAAAAAAAAAAGTCGAATAGTCGATGCAAAGGGGTCCTCGCTCCGCTCGGGCCCAAAAAACCAAAGCAAATTGTTGGCACCGTACATTTATCCACGTCCTGAAAGAAGCCCTTCCTTAAACTTTGAAATGTCTGTGGGAACGAGAGGTCAGCGAAGCGACGTCCGAACGACGGAATGAGAAGAGAACCCAAGGAACATCCCAAACCCTTTCGGCTCCTGCAAGATGCCTTCAGATGATTCGTGACTCAAGAATACCTGGCCCCAGAAACTAGAATATTTACATCGAAACCCGCCACTGTTTCTCTAAGAGCAATATGATGACGATGTAGTGCTTGAGCCACAGCTACCGCATCACTAAGAGCAAGAAGGTGACGACGGAGTTCTCTATTGTAAGCGAATGCATGCTCTAAAACAGCAACAATGTGATTAAAAACAGCCATACATTGGTCCAAATATCTAAACGTCTGACACGAAAGAGCTTGGGGACTGGGAGAAGCATGCATTTCAATGTGTATGACATTCGTGTCAGGCGCCTGGGTGTGTCCTACTTCGATAGCAGACGCCCACGCCTACAGGTGTCAGACACGTACAAACGTCTCAGTGCAAGACGCTTGCTTGTAAGTATCTGAATGAGCCAGAGTCTTGGGTATATGGTGTTCCGCTCGCACGTCGAGCAGACTTCAAAAATCGCACAAGCGGATTCAGCGGACCGCGTCGTGGCGTAGCAGGCTTTGCTGATCGCGAATAGATGAGCCCAGCCTAAGCCTCTGATGACCTAACCTGGCGTAACTCACTCGAGTCACCTATCCGCCCCTTGCCTCGTCAAACCGGCGGATTTTCAATTTGAGACCACTAATGTTATAGATAGGGCAGGAAAGATGTGGGCCAAAATTTGAACCTTCTACGTCTGACCGTTCTAAAAAAAATCAAGCGATCAGTTGCACAGACCAAGCATTGTTGGGCCAGTCGGGCGAGGGCATTGCTGTGGCTCAGCCATTAAACGTAATGGTATTGGCTGAGCGATAGCGAAGCCCTGGACCTGCTGGCCCCAAAAATGTTACGTGTGTGTGTCCGCGCGAATGCTTGAGTACAGATAGTCGTAGAAAGCTGTAATCACGGAGTGGCTACGCCCGGGACGGGCCGTGAAGCGCTGTTCGCTGCCGTCGTTCCGCCGCGGCCACCTCTGTCCTCGGCCATCACGAAACATTTCAGGAAACCACAAAAACTGCACTAAAGCGGAACAAGGCGGGTATATTCTTACTCAGAATGAAATTCGCTTTCAGGGAATATAGGTGCCAAAGACGTGCAATGTAGATTTATATGTTTAAAATGCGTCAGAACCCAGAAAAGGCATGCGCTGACAGACGCGCACGCAGTATCCAGACATTTTCGACCATTTCTGTTCATTTTACACCGAAACATGACGCGAGCTATTTGTATCCTATCATTCTCACTGTGCATCGCTTTTTGACACCGATCCTACGCGAAATGGCATCCAAATGTGTGGGACGCAAAAGTAACCTGTGGGAACAGTAAAAAGGATGGGGTACAAATAACTCGCATCGTGTTAGGGTGTAAAATGAACAGAAACGGTCGAAAATGTCTCCGTTCGGGTCTGCGTCAGCGCATGCCTTTTTCGTATTCTGACGCATTTATAACGTGTGAATCCACATTTCCACGTCCTTGGCAACTACATTTTCTGAAAGTAAATTTCATTCTTAGTTTCAAAATACCCGCCCCGTTCCGTTTTAGTGCAGTTTTCGTGGTTTTCTGAAATGTTTTGAGGCCGAAGACAGCGGCAGCCGCGGCGGTTTTTTTTCACTTTGTACACATATGACAATTATAAACAGTTCAATGTATATTTTCGTATGCTTATTCATACCCAACGTTGCCAATGCCCAATCTGTAATTGAAAGAAGCGCCTTGAAAAGCGCGGTTGGCGAAGCCACGAAGGCTGCCCTGCATAAAGGGAAATTTCCCTCCACAGACGGAGCGACTTTTCCCTCCGTTCAGATGTTGTGTTCGTTAGGTTGGTAGCCTGAGCGGAAACGTGCGAGAGAGAGAGTCGTTTAACGGCACAGCCTTTAGCAAGGCAGTTGGTGGGGGTTGCTGCGGGCGTCACTCTCTCCGCACGGTCAAAACGACGCTCATATTTTGACTTCCGAACGTATCCTACACCAGCCTGATGAGTGGAACGTTTTTCCAGCCTAAGTAGTTGAACCAACAAAACCTCTCCTTCAGTACAGTCAAGCATTTTTACTTCCTGCGGTGACTTTTATGTGGCAGCAGTACCTAAACCAATCAAGTTGTACCATAAGAATGTTCAGTTAGCACTAATATTAGAGAAACGAACGGAATTTGTTTGCTTGTAAGGTTTCCATGTTACACCTCTAAAAACGTTGGTTGACAATTCATTTTCGGTTGACCCAACGAAAAATCAGTTGGATCCACGGTAGAGGGATACGGTGGCGGCACGAGCCGGCGGCACGAGCCTACCTGCACGGGAGCAGGGTCTCGAGCCACGTCCGGCTTCTCCTGGCCACCGCAACGCTGCGAGTGTGGCCGAACTGCGAAGCCCCCCGTAGGACGCCCTGCCGTCGTTACTCTTTCCGCACGGTCGCAAACACGGCATGTTCATGGCATCCTAACGTATCTTACTTCATCTTTTCGTTATCAATGCCGCCCAACCTGTCCTAACCTACCCAGGCCTCTAACCTAACCGAGCGTAACCCACTCGAGGAACTGATCCGCCCCTCTCTGACAGGCGCATGACGCATACTGACCAAACCCAACCGGCGGATTTCAACATTCAGATCACTTGTGAAAATTATCTCAGAAACCACTTGGGCTGCGGTGCCCCTGAGGGGAGGTTGACTCTGGTATGCACGAAAGATGTGGTCCAATTTTGAGCTTCCTACGTCTAACCTTTCTCGAGATACCGCGCAGACAAAGGAACAGACGAAACGTTTTTGACCCAGTCGGGAAGGGGCTTCGCTATCGCTCAGCCAATCATTGTTTTTCTAGTACTAGGGGTACGCTCCGAAATGCTGCGCGTAATGTAGCGAGCGAAGCGTAAAGACATTTCAAACTTAACATGAAATAATGGCTGATCGCGATGGGCAATGCTTGTTTGAGTCGCCTGCCTGGGTGGGGATAGGCCAGCCCGCAATACACCCACGCGTGCACTTGCCTATGCCCCAGGCGCTCGTCAGGGTCATGCAGCGGGGGAAAAAAGTAAGGTGTGTGTGGGGGGGGGGGGGGACTGAAGTGAAGACTGAAGTGGGTACTTCGTGCTAAGCTTTTTGTATTACGTACTAGGGTAAAAAACGAGACTATGGCAATCCCACTAATGTGGGTTGATTTTCTTCTTGTTTTACTTGCGCCGGGGATGAAGAGGTCTTTAGGTACACGAATGATCTACGTGTTACGTAAAATATGAAAATGTGTCAATTGGTTGAGGGGGGGAGGGAGGGTGAGGTGCAACCCGATGCGTGCGCCTCTGATCCTCCTTTCAACTACTCAGTGTCTAACCTAGCCTCAGATTATATTCCGATGAGTACCCCACCCGACCAAAGCCACCACCAGGAGACAACCCATCCACTTTTATCCTTATTGTAAGTTTTGCCCTGTTCGGTGATGTAGGGTCTCTTACAACTCGTATGCCCCCCCCCCTCCCCTTGGCCTTCACTGTTGCCTGGATTATTCTCCTTCTTGCCCCAAAAAGTGATGTTGTAAGACTGTGCGTGAAAGAAATGATAATTTTTAAAGAAAGAGAAAAGTAGTTTTTGTTGGGTACAGGCATAAAGATGATTTATTGCAATTTATAATTGCTTTGAACTGAGCAGAGTTAAAGTAAGTCATTACTAAGCATTACATAAACAATTTACAAATCGCATTGATGCAAAAACCCATGTATAGAAGCCCAAAATAATTTCAGAGTCCTAAATGAAAGTAAATCAGGCACAGCTAATGTGCGCATACTGTGAGCATCACTGATCTAGGGAAAGACAATGCATAAGTAGCAAGAAGGCAATTTTATTTATCACATTTACATATTTTATCAAGTTCAGGGCATCTCATTTACAGGTAAACAATTCATAGAGATTGGTAAAGCCAAAATAACACTGAAAAGTCTCTAAACAAATTGAGGAAACGGTTTACAATACAACTGTCGAGAATGTTTGAGCTAAATGAGTGTTACATAAGGTCAAAGTTTTCAAAGTTAAATCAACAATTTATGTTCTATGAATGGAAAAAATACAGGATAAAGATCTGAACTGTTCCAAATAAATGAGAATGGGATCAACAGACACTATCAAAAGAACCTTTTACACAGGGATCAGCTGAGCGCTTTCACGAGGAAGCAATGGTAACAGGAGTGGACAGGAACGGTCTACCATTTCCACGAGGCACTGGCACGATATATCATGAACTTTCGTACACTGCCGACTGATGTTAGCAACAGTTGGAATGTCTGGAAAAAGGAAACGCACAATAATGATACATCTAACATATCGGTCTAAGTAGTCATCTGAAAGCATTTCCATATTTGCGTGAAGTTTAGTGGCAACTTACATTAGAACTTCAGGTGCTTGACAATAAAGATTGCGGACTCAAACACCTGAGACCATATGGAATGCCCCTTTTAATGAGTCGACATTGATGTGCTCTGAAACAAAAAAAAAAATAGATACTAGTTTGGCTACAGAAGCATGTTGATGTCAACATAAAACAAATCAATCAGAGATTGCTGTAGGCGTGTTACAGCCAGACATTCCCCCCACAAGCAAAAGAATGTTTATAGGCAAATGAACTACTGACCAGGTTCAGCTCAATACGAGCCCAGCATAAATTTACACTCGGGTACAACAATGTGCTCAAAGCTTGTCCTCGTCACCTGAAAGAAGAACAGGACTTTGAATGAAAACAAATAGGTGTATGAACAGACTACATAAACAATATTTAAATAGATGCTTACCTCATAATATTTGAGATGGTCTCTTGACTTGAGATTGGAAACATGTCACATGAGAACCGAACCACGGTCACAGCAAAGTGGTTTCGCCATACATTTGCATCATCACCGCAAGAAAAAAGCACTGCAACAAATTGAAGACATGGTTTTAGGAAACGCACTTTTTCTTTCACCTGTAACGGTGCTTCCAACTCCCTCTTAGTTGGTTGCGACAAGAGTATGCTACTGATAACTGAGCGCAAACAGTACAGTAAGAACTACTTCCGAACAGTTTAAGGTTATGGCTTGTAGCACATGAGTAGAAATGCGATTAAGAAAGAATATATTTGCAAGGTTATGAAGTAGTCCAAATCGTGAATACTATTGCTGTTTCAACAATAGCCAGGACAGGCACAGGGGAACATAACCTCTGAACGTTGTTTGTAAACAACTGCATCTTTTACTTATGTAACCATAACACAGCGGTCTAGTGAGTGTCCGCGGATGCGAAATTGCTTTAATAACGAAACGCGTAAACGAATGAAGACAGTCAATCAACCCCTACTTCATGATACATTTTATTCCGTGTCGTAAAAAATTACGTCATGGAGCGGGGAGACGTACGTGAACGCAAACTGCCTTGCAGCCGACGTACTACTTGTCACTTACCTGTCATCACACCACACCACAGCAACAGGAAATCTCGAATTGAATGTCCAAAAATCATGTCGAACAAACAACCGGCGACATAATATATCGCAGCAAAAAGAAACCACCAGCCTGCCGAACGGCGCCGGACGGCTGCCGTGACGTCACTGAGTTCCGTCAGTGTGCCAACCGCACGGATTGAAATGTCCTACATCTGCTAGTACTACGAAATATTTCAAACGCAATTAATCGAAAAAATGGCTCGTCATTTTGTGGGCCGATTATTATAGAACCGATACTTAAAAGCGGAGCTAAAAGAGTTGTGTGGTGTTTCTGGAAAGTCCGTGACTGACAGACAGACAGACAGACAGAGTCACGACCAAAGTTGTCGCGGGGCCCGTTTTGAGAATCTGAGCTCGCTTCGCTCGCTAATTAGGATCTAAGTTGGCTGTAAATTCTAGAACAATATAGGCGAGGTTACTCTGCTATGAAGTGAATGACAAATGGTCCACATATCGCTCCTTGCGTTTAACCGTTCTCGAGAAATCGCGCGGGCAAACACACAGTCAAAACATTTTTGGCGTAGTCGGGTAAGGGCTTCGCTGCCGTCCTATTAACAGTAAGGATTGAACAAACAATTCTTAGCGCGAATATCGTTAACTTTCGCCGGCGTTCTCGTTCTGTAAGACAATTAAAAAAGGATTTTCCTTGTGATGAGATCAGAAACAAATTTAAAAGAACACAAAATTTTGTCTGAAATTCCGAAGATGCAACTAGATTTTTTGTAATTGTAACCTCATCATTCCATCTTTCAAAATCTGACTTATCGGCAACATTAGGAAGATATTAACATTTCGATCTTTTTATTTTTGGGTCCGAGCGGAGCGAGGAGCCCTTTGCAGCGACTTTTACGCTTTTTCTCTCCTCCTCCCAACCATTGATGCCGCTCATAGCCTATGAGTTCGCTTCCCATTCTAACTATCCCTAGGTTTCAATTTTTTTTCATTCAGCGTTAATATCTATTGCATAAGTTTTAAAATAATATGTTTTCATCAAATAAATTACAAACTTTCATTCAAAAAATCCTATTAGCTCAGATCCAAAAATTCAAAGTTTACATTAAAAGGGGCTCGCACTCTCAAGCCTCTCTAGCTTCTACATCCCTCCCCCCTGCACATTTTTACTTCTCTGTATCCACCGTTTGCCAAGTATCGTTTCGTTGCGATCCCTGTCTGTTCCTTGGCGAGAAAGTTGCAGTCAAGCTTACCGAACTAAGGGTTCTGCTCTACGCTGGGTTTGTTCGTTCCGCAGACGCGCCCGTCCCGCTGTCTCAGTCTGCCGCGTCTCCGGTGAGCGCAGCCCCTCCCCCACCCCTTCCGTTCCCCAGCACAGCGGGGCGGCTGCGCCTCCGGCAGCTCATGCGCGCGGCCCTGCATATTTAAGCACACTGGTCGGTCGGCACGCACATCCGCCGGTATCGTTTATTCAGGAGTTTGACACAGGCCGGCCGTCGGGACGCGGTGCCCGGCAGTCATTAGGCCGCGTCATCCGATACGCACAGTGCAGGTGGACACCCCTACGAACGTGTGTTCCGGATTGGTCCACGCGGGATGGGATAGAACCCGACGCATAGAAAGTTACGCGGCACGCACCTCTGCACCCGCAGAAGCCCGTTCTCGGTCCAATTGCAGAGTTCTCGATTTTCATGTTCTTGGCCTACGTTCTTGATCGATACGCTAGACCATCAAAGGGCGGTGTTCCGGCCATCCGCCGGCGTACTTCGTCGCGGAGTTGTCAGCGTACGAGACTCAGGAGTCGCATCGTCAGGGTTCGGGCTCCGGTTAAAGTCGTGGTATTTTCTCCGGCGAAGGCCGAATATTTCGCTGCCCAAACAGAGCAGCAAAGTGAAGTTCAAATTTTTCAAAATTTCAAGTATAGTCAACTCGCTGTTGTCGAGAAGACGGTCTCGGATTTTTAATCTAATTGACTTGCTAATTTTGTACCCGATCTAAGAACAATTCTCTGGGTTTAGTATAAATATTCTGGATGAAATCGAGAACAAACTGTTCCTTTCTGAAGAGCAATTTTCTTTTTCCGAGAACGGAACTTTCTTATAGACGTGGCACTCTCAAATCCTTTTGTACTGTACACTGTACACTTTTCAATGTTCATTGCTCAACAAAACCAGGGGTGAACCTTTTGCCGAGGCAGATTGAGTTTCTGGTCGACATTGGGTGCTGGCTGACTGCAAGGCTCTAAAGCGTCACTCTTTGCTTTTAAACTCCCCCCTTGACCGAAAAAAATGTCTAAAATTGTAACATTATCACGAAAAGGTTAGTCGTTATTTCGCACTGTAGTGTCTTCGTTTCGACATTGCAGTAACTAGTACTTACTTTTTTTGATACATGAATCCCAAGCGATAGAGAACGATTTGTAGGGTGGTATTTGTTTGGTCGGGAAAGATAACAGCAAAAACTCAAATAGAATCTGAAGTGAACGTTCGCATTCAAAAGGTTTTATGTCACACATATTTCGCTGCATATTCGCGTGGTCATCAGCAAAGGGCCACGATTTTGTTCAGATCTGTTCCCGAGGAATCCTGCGGTAATTAGGTCACGTCTGGTATTGCTGATTGCCTCTTCGGAAACTTGCTCTTGTATATCCCGGTCGGACACGGAGATAGAGCTTCAGTTCACCTGAAAAATTTGGTAGGTTATGTTTTAATTCCCTCATCAGTTGTACAGTTCGCACAGATAGATGAATACATTGTACCGGTGGATCTCGAACCTTGCTCGTCCGTCACCGTGTGCGCCCCAGACCACTCGGCTACCGAGTCAACATAGGAACACGTAAAGCGTGTCAGCCTGACAGGTGAAACTTACTGGTTGATCCAACAAATCCTTTCCTTCTTTACAGCCGGGCATCTCTTCTTCCTGCAGCGACTTCAATATGGTAGCAGTAACTAAACCAATCAAGTTTTACCGACACAGAATTCAGTTACCTACTCTACACCAATATTAGTGAAACGAACGAAATTTGTTTGCTTGTTGGAAAACGTCCTCTAACATAAGTTGACATAACTAATTGGCTGAGCGATAGCGAAGCCCTTACACGACTAGGCCAAACATGTTTTGTCGGTCGGACTCTCTGTCCGCGCGATTTCTCGAGAACGGTTAGACGTAGAAAGCTCAAATTTGGACCACGTATTTCTTGCATCATACCAGAGTCCACTTCCCCTCAGGGGCACCGCAGCTCAAGCGGGATAATTCTTACGAGTGGTCTAAAATTTAAAATCCGCCGGTTGCGTGGGGTCAGTAGGCGCGGGAGAAAAAAAGAGCTGAACTGGGGCTGCGGTCTCCTGATTGTGACTGAACAGTGACTGAACAGCATGACTTTGCGCTGAACTGAACTGACCCCTACTGCCATTTCCTGACAGTTAGCTCTCCATAAACTGAATCGATACCTGACGTATATTCAGCCAGACTCGGCTCCTTATCAGCTCCACCTGAATGAATGCTGCCTTGACCTGAATCAGTTTCGGTCAGTATAACTTCAGTGACACAAAAAGCTGAGATTTCGCTGATAATACTCAGGATTCTTTAATGAGTATTCTTCAGTGCAACCTCGTGTATGCTCAGTCAGCCGCCTGTAGCTGAAGATAGCCTGAGATGCGCTCAGCCGTTCTCAGCAAACTCGACTCAGCGACCCCTCGGGCTCAGTCAGCCACCGGCGGAGCTGCGGTTTGCCTGAGATGCGCTCAGCCGCTCTCAGCAAACTCGACTCAGCGACCCCTCGGGCTCAGTCAGCCACCGGCGGAGCTGCGGTTTGCCTGAGATGCGCTCAGCCGCTCTCAGCAAACTCGACTCAGCGACCCCTCGGGCTCAGTCAGCCACCGGCGGAGCTGCGGTTTGCCTGAGATGCGCTCAGCCGCTCTCAGCAAACTCGACTCAGCGACCCCTCGGGCTCAGTCAGCCACCGGCGGAGCTGCGGTTTGCCTGAGATGCGCTCAGCCGCTCTCAGCAAACTCGACTCAGCGACCCCTCGGGCTCAGTCAGCCACCGGCGGAGCTGCGGTTTGCCTGAGATGCGCTCAGCCGTTCTCAGCAAACTCGACTCAGCGACCCCTCGGGCTCAGTCAGCCACCGGCGGAGCTGCGGTTTGCCTGAGATGCGCTCAGCCGCTCTCAGCAAACTCGACTCAGCGACCCCTCGGGCTCAGTCAGCCACCGGCGGAGCTGCGGTTTGCCTGAGATGCGCTCAGCCGCTCTCAGCAAACTCGACTCAGCGACCCCTCGGGCTCAGTCAGCCACCGGCGGAGCTGCGGTTTGCCTGAGATGCGCTCAGCCGTTCTCAGCAAACTCGACTCAGCGACCCCTCGGGCTCAGTCAGCCACCGGCGGAGCTGCGGTTTGCCTGAGATGCGCTCAGCCGCTCTCAGCAAACTCGACTCAGCGACCCCTCGGGCTCAGTCAGCCACCGGCGGAGCTGCGGTTTGCCTGAGATGCGCTCAGCCGCTCTCAGCAAACTCGACTCAGCGACCCCTCGGGCTCAGTCAGCCACCGGCGGAGCTGCGGTTTGCCTGAGATGCGCTCAGCCGTTCTCAGCAAACTCGACTCAGCGACCCCTCGGGCTCAGTCAGCCACCGGCGGAGCTGCGGTTTGCCTGAGATGCGCTCAGCCGCTCTCAGCAAACTTGACTCAGCGGACCCTCGGGTTCAGTCAGCCACCGGCGGAGCTGCGGTTGCAAGGATTGCACGCATTGTACTCGCGCGCCATCTCTTGGCGGCGGTTGGAACTCTTGTCCCGCAGAGGGAGGGGATGCCGCTGGATGTCGGCGGGACGCCATGGAGGTAGGCAACCAGTTTGCCAGCACTGCTGCCGGGGCCGCCTACCCTCCCAGGCACTCGCGCCAGTCCTATGAATGGTGACAGCACGACCCCCGGCCGCGGAGCCGTGACGAAAACTCAATTTTTGAATTGACCTCTCTGTCATATGGAACATCTCCAAACCACAGAGTTTTTCTGCTATCAGGCGTTTATCTCCACACCAACTCAAAACTTTACACCAGTTGAGAAAATATATACAGATAAGTCAATAGACAATTTTGTCTACAGCTATACTATTCTGTGCGTCCATACGCTGGTAAGAACATTGTAACTTGAGAATATTGTCACCCACTATGGACATCATTTTCTACTTGTTGGTAATCCAGGCTAACTAGGTTTGGGTGCACTTGGTACTTTTCAGTATGCTTATTTTGAAAAGTTTTCTATTTATGTTTCAAAAGTAGTTTTTTTATTTAGTCTTTAGAAAAGGGCGCCCTCTTCTCATGGTGTTATTGATGGGGGTGATGTAATGCATGAAATAAAATTGACCGCTTTATTCCAGTTTTTATTTTAGTTGTGATGATTTACAAAACCCAACAAAATGCGTGGCATGCAAAAAAATTTGGTGTTATCATAGAATGCCAAATTAGGAATGCCTTAGGAAGATTTACATTTGACGAATATTGTTCAGAATTTATAAATTATTGGATGAGGCTTTATTACAAAGGTTTACACACAAATGACTTCTCATCTACTTCAACAAAGACAAGTATATCTCTTAAATCGCTTATAGCAATGGCTATGTACTCATTGGTAAGGGAATATCTTGATATATGAGGAACTTCTTTTCGACCTATCACATAAGGCGTAACTGATGCTAACTGAACTATGGCCAAGTATAACACATTTGGATCTGCATTCTCTGCCTTTTTGGTCACCTTCAGAAAGATATCAATTGTGCCATGTTTTAAATTGTTTGCACATACAAAAGAACAAATTGAAGAATTCCTTTTGGTACAACGGGTGTACAACCTGCTTACAAATAGTAACTTTCCTTTTTTTACTTTAAGAAATGATTCAAGTTCATCTATTTCACTTATTCCAGCACTGTTTAAACAATCAGAAATGTATTGCTGCGGTGACAGTGGTTTGTAAGTCCCGACAGAAAATGTTTCGACATCAATGTCTTCAATCTTTTTCAAGCGGAGAGATGGGTGCAGTATTTTGAGACAAAAATCTTTCGCCTTTTGTGAAGATAGGGATTGAAGGGCCTTTGGAAGCTGTTTCATTAAGAAACAACCACTAGCAAGCTGAGTTTCTACATACCTTGTACCGTGTATCATCTTTAAGATGTCGCCGTTGAGGCTTTCATATGGATAACATGATGTGTATCGCATAGGTCCAAGATTGTTCACAGCAAAAACTAGGTGACGAAGTAGATGGATCACCATCGACATGTATCGTGTCCCATAAAGAATTTCGAAATTCTTCACATAATTATCTAGTTTTTTCTCACAGGATAATAGTGCTTCAGGTGAAATGGAGAGGGACTCTAAAACATGAAGACAAGAAATAAGGTCTATATGGTGTTCGAGGTATCTGTCAGGCATGATACCTTCGAGAATGGGAATAGACAGGTAATGGGCAAACGTTTGCAGTTCTATGCCCTTCAAGTAAGCTGAGTCAGTTTCAATTTTCCTGATACCTCTCTGAAAAAAGTTTGGTAACTTAACAGCCATGAGTCTTTGGTCAACTAGAGGCAGGTATTTTCTAAGAGAAAATGGTTCAGTACTATGAGAAGAGTCAAAGAGCAACCTAAGCAAGGTCTTAGTAACTCCAAGGTGTAATGTATGTAAATCATCTATTGCAAATCCACGGATCCCATCATACATCATTTTGAAGATAGCACTTGGAAACTTCACACCAAAAATATTTGTTTTAGGGTCACCTGTTTCCATGAGGACTTCGTGAGCTCTCTTTCCAAGTTGAATGGTTTCAGAGTGGCTCCTTAAGTCTAGAAATTCAGTGTATCTATAAACCCATGCAGAGGACTCTTTCTCTGTCTCCTTTCCCTTCTTCTTGATAATTTTTACACCACCCCCTTTAACTTTGCAGATTTGACATCCAAAGGCTCCAGAATAGCTGGCCATTCCTGTAATCATTATCTTGGCTGGAAGATCTAACGTGGCTGCAATTAAAACTCCCTTTGCTGTTACAGAGTTATCACTATCAGCTTGTTGCACCTTAAAACCCTTTTTGAGTGTTTGAAATGTTTTCAAAAGTGGGTCCAGCATAAGATTTGCTTGAGGTTTCCCACCAAACCACAGGCCACCAATTAATGTGTACTCCTTCTTAAAGCGAAGACTTGGAGGCAGCTCATTTATATTGAAAAATATTGGCCATAAAGACTTGTTGGTGGATTTAAAAACAGGAACTCCATCGGCGTTCATAATCATAGTAAAGTTGAACGGATTGTCCTGAGTTAGAAAGCCCATGGCTTCTAACTCTTTATAAATTTGGCCATCATATATATCTTCTATACTGTTTTCAGCCTTCTTTCTTCTTGAATATTTGTACGTCAGATTGGAGTAAACTTCCTTCTGACAAAATAGACTTTGCAGCTGTGGTATGAGTGGTAATTCTACAAAAATTGAATTGCCTGATGATGTTGGATGAAGGTTTGCATTGTGGCACTTGCTAATTTTACCTTCCTCTTTAGTTAATTTTGCATAGCAGACTGAGCAGTAGTAGTGTCTTGTGATTGGTGTGTCCAAGCATGAAAAATACTTCTTAAAAAAATATAATGATTTTCTCATTTCATTGAGTTCTGGCTTGCAGACAAGATTTATCAGTTGTAATAGATCATCAATTATTTGACCATCAAGATCATGTCTGGCCACAAAGCTCAAAACTGCGACCATGGCATCATTTATACTCAAAGGAGCCCCTTGATATAATGGCCGATCTTCATGTCTTTTAAAATTCATTTCTTCCTCATAAAATGATATCTCAGATGAACTGTCTTCAGTTGAATCTAAAACAAAAAGAATTAATTGACACAACCAATTTTAATTACATGCAATAGCTTAAAAGAAATGTACAATGTTAAACTTACCTTCAGATTCTGAAATGAAATCGTCACTGCTGCTGGATGCAGTTTCTATGTCATTGAGGGTGTCAGGATCTGAATGGATTAAAGTCACAAAATGCACGTTAAACACATCAGAACTATATCTATGAACAAATATGATGTCCTTTTATAATGAGAATATCAGTGCTTTAAGGTGCCTCTAAAATAAATAAATTTAACATACATAACACATGAACGTTGGACTCTAAATGTTCTGACGTATTACTCATGGACGGGGTTCTGGCTGCTCTCTGCGAATAAGAATGATTAGAATAAACAACAAGCTCTTAAACAAACATATATTCTATGCCCTGGGACTATTTTCAGTCTCCTCATTAACACACACATGCATGATACAGTAATAGTAAAATTATCTTAGTTACTTTATTTAACTTAAACATATGATTAATGCTGTATTATCACAAGGAGGAGATTGAAAATAGTTCTAGGGCATAGAGTATAATTTTGTCTAACAGACTGTTGCTTATTCTCATTATTTTAATTGCAGAGAGTAGCCACAACCCCGTTCCTAAAGAAACATCACAAGATTTCGAGTCAAGTACAGTGCGTATAATGCATTCATTGTGGAGCCACCTGTAGGAGTTTTTTTATGCCTTTTAAATAGCTCTTAAAATGCTATGTTTGGTGCTCCTTCTATAAATGTTCTCAAAATGAAGCAAACAAATAAGAGCATTTTTAAATAAAAACTGGATGCTTCAAAAGCTTTAAAGCGTCTCTGCAGACATTTCTACTAAACACAACATAGAACTTTCAGTTTCTTCCAAATCCTTTTGACGCAATTTTAATAAAATAACAAGATCGTGTTTCTGGAGCTCATATGTTAGAGTATACTCTCTAATAATTGTACTTAAACTTACTTGGAATCTCTCCAAAAGAAGACAGGACTGACATATTTAAATTCAGTAATGCCTCATCAACGTGTTCATGTTCTGCAGATTCAAGAAAAAAATATAGTACATGTAATATTAAAGGGGGACGACTAACTAGAATTTGGCCAGCTTTACCTGAAGGTTGAACAGTTTCACCATCTGTAACGCTCTCACAAAAAGAAAATACTTCTGGGAGGTTGACACCTGAGACTGGAAAAGAGGAAAGATCATATTTATTAGGCTCAAGCATGTTTATATAAAAAGAATTTGAACACTAGACAAAAAAAAGCCTTCATTAGTTGCTTGAAAAGAGAAAAATATCAACAAGGGTGATGCATCTGTTGAGTTGAAGCAATACAAAAAGACTTCAAGAAGTATAGAAGTAGAACTACGTAACATTACTGACTACCACATTGTCTGGTTGTTTTTTGTCCTTTTCTGTTCCTTACATTCAACAGATGTATCACCGCTGTTAATATTTGTAAGAAGCCCACTCAAATGTATATGACAAATAATGATTTTCATACAGAAACCTAAAACCGTGTAACATATTAATTCTCACGAGCAATTGAGTAAGGGCGAGAAATCTATTGTGCTAACTATCTTGAACATAACCATGAACAAGAATCAGGTCAATACTATACCTTCCGCTTCAGGCAGGCTAAGTTGTGTAGTGTTCAATTCATTTTCTGGTTGTTCAATACTTTCTGTGACATAATCACTCGAATCGGAGCCTGCCAAAACAAAACTCATGCTTAGTACATGAAACGTAACTCTGGCACACCAGGAACAGTATAACATCGTACGCAAGGATTCGAAGGCCCAGTTTAATCTAGCAGAAACCATTTTTGATTTAATAGTGTAGTACTATGTGCAGTACACTTTACCTTCCAAGGATACGATTGAAGCTACAGGACTCAACTGAATTTCATCAGTTGATATGTTCGCTAGGTTGAGTTCGTCATCTGATGAATCAGCATCTCTTTTTCGCTTCACAGTCTTTCGTTCAGAACTCATTTTTGGGCCCAAGTTGCTTCTCAAGACAAAATAGTTTTAAAATAAAATGATAAGCGAAAAACGAAGTCGGAAGACCGACTACATAGTAAACAGAGCAAGCAGCCGAAGCGCGTATGTTTTTATTTTTTTTCTTCTTGAAGGATAACTGCAGCCAACTTCACAAGAAATATCCCCAGTCACATTTCAAGTGTTCATTCGTAGTCAACATGTCATCCTCGACCAAAAAAACACAATTTTTTTTAAAAAGGAATTATTAATTATTAAGTTTATGTGGACAGAGTACGCAACATCGAAAACAATCGCAGACTGGACATAGACCCGAGTGTATGAGGTTGGTGGTTTCGAAGCCAGACATGCATAAGTTTTGGAAACAATCTTGAACCTTTTTTCTTGGCGAATCCGAACAAAAAGTGATTTCCAATGAATAACTTAAATAATTGACAAATTTATTTCATGACGTTTTCTTCTTATAACCAGAATTTCCATTGTAATAGACGGTTTATATACTTCTGCGTGTCTGTGAGGTTGGTGCGACGGGCAATACCAGACAAAAGACAATCGAGTTTCCGCAGCTGCGTCACATCGCCAACGATCTTTTGAAGTGAACAGTGAAGTACGAGTTCAGGCACGCCTCTTTCGCCGTTGAAGGTCCGATCCGCTAGTCACAAAAATGGTTGTGACTAAACAGGACCTTAAAAAAGGTAGTAAATTCGGAGGTGAGTAATTCGTGCGTGTCTTATACGGTTTTGCAGCTTACACGGACTGCGGTAGCGACAGGTGCTGATTTTCTAGGTTGTGAGTTTCTTTATCGCCATTTCCAACCTGTTAGTCATTCATAGATCGGTTCGAAATTTGCTGGCAAGATCTTTTAGACGTGCTGCAAAGCTAGTTTCCCTTATGATCTCTTAACCTATTCCAAGGGCTTCTCAGCATGTGAAATTCTCTAACTATTCAAATGTGCCATGTTGTAGGATATACCCTCATGGTTTAACTCTTGATTTTAGTTCAACTTGATTTATGGCCTGATTCCAATGCCTCTTCTTGTATTTTCAGCTGGAGATTCTGGAACCTCTAATACGAGACATCGGAGGGGGTCAGCTCCTAAATCGACCATGCCAACTGTGTCTAGCAGACCGGCACGAACTGTTAAGGAGACTGGGAGGAATCTAGGGGATGTTGTCAACCTCGACAATATGACCAGCACCTCCTTCATGAACATCTTAGGTGAGGGTGCATCAACTTCTGTAGTTGATTCCAACCAAACTCTCAAAAGAAACAAAGTGGCTGATGAAAAACTAAGATTAAAAGTACTCATGGAAATAAATGCTGGAGTTGCTTCCGCAGATGCTGTGGACCCCAATGACTTTGACGACACAGAGGCATCCGACAAAGATGAGAATATTCCGAAGATAAAGAACACTCCACGAAACGATTCACAGTTTCGCAGATTGACTAATGTTCCATTGTCCCCTGTGAAGACAGTCACCAAAGATCCGGCACCGAAGGCTACAGAAGAAAATAACCTGATAACTGAAGAGGAGACTTCCAGCCCTATCGAGCAGCCCGACAGTGATGGACCTCCAGTGCAGAATAAAGCCTCTGAGGGAAGTGAAAATAACATATCAGCCTTGGATGCCACTATTCCTTTAGTTATCAATGCAGAGTCTCAAACTGATCAGTGTTACATGCTATGCACATGCTCCAAGTGTAAAGGTAATTTCTTCCTTGCATTTTTATGAAAATCCTTAGCTGTTAAATTTATAGTGCATCTTAAACTAACTGTTTATTTTGTATTTGCAGATTTGGTGACCAAGTTCACATCTTATTTGAACAGAGGGTATAGTGAAGACTGTGTGAACGATCATGCTGCAAAGGTAAGACATTTTTATTCTGGCTCATTATAATCTAGTAATAGTTAATTTTTTATAATTCTTGAATAACTTGTCATCTTTAGGAAATGAACGACTCTAAAGGAAGTGTGGGTTTTTTAAGTTCCACACAGGCTAGTGATAGTCAGGTAACTTTATTCCAGCCAATTGTTTACATAATGAGGAAACTATCATGTCTGTGCTAACTTTTAAATGTACATGTTCTATTTATTTTAGGTTCTGCCTTTGTTTAAGGGATGTCCAGTAAGCATATCTGTAACATGCAAAGGAAAATTAAAAATCCTTGACAAGGACCCTAAAGCTACAGAAAAAGATTATGCTTACGTCATCATGGATGACCTCTTTGAGCCAACTGCTATGGCCAATATGACAGCTGAGGGCCGGACTCAGGGATCCACCAAAATGGACCCAAAGGTCAAGGACAATATTTTGTGTGAGTAATAATCTTACTTTATAAGTATTAATTATGTCAAGGGTGCACTGAAAACTTGACTGTGTAATAGTACGCACTTATACGAGCATTGTCACCTCTTGCACTGTTCTAAAATTGTTGCTGAAAATTCAGTTTGCTAGTGCTGCACTCAATTCACATACCAATCAGCCAAAAATTTCAGTATTTGAACTTTTCCTTTATCTATATACCCTTACAGTTGCAATATTTATGTGCTGTCACTAAATTCTACAAAATTTGGAAGGGGTCACAGTTCTTGAGGGAAAGGGCAACCCCACCACTGTTTTGAAAACCCTAAATTTGGAGACTGAACGATAGCCTTCGATTATCTATTATCCAAAAAATTGTGGCCAAATATCTTTAATGGGGAGAAATTTCTAATGAATCTGTGGGCATAGGTAACAACCCATCTTAGTTATACAACCAACTATTTGAGGGTAATACATTCCTCTTATTGCTGTAACCCCCTACAAAAGTAAGGGAAAGAAAATGGGGTTTCAGACTACAAGTTCCTAGTTTTTTATAATTTGTTAACTTACAAGCGTTCTGAACATAATAAATATGTACCTATGGCACACAGTTAATGTAGAGGATTGTTCAGGCCATTGCGTTTTATCCCCTGACCAACAAGGGGCTTGCATACCCCGTACTAAAATTTGGTAGATTAGCTTAAAAGCACTCACATGTGCATTGAATTTTAAATTACATTTGGTAGCTTGCTGTTCACTTAAAGGTCTCTTCAGCCCACAATATTTTAATCTGATGCCTTAGGTACCACACATTACAGTGGTGATGTCCATTGGATTCTTATTGCTCTCAATACACATTGGGCTCAATTAATAGTAGCTTATAGTTTTTGAAGCTTCACCTCAACCTTGAACATTTACTGTTGGATGGGTTACATAATCAATTAGTGGAGATTTGGACCCTGTGAGATGACTCCAGTCTTGCTCTTATCGCTTCAGACCTTAATTCCCTGGCAGTTCAGGTTGAAAATTTTCGGACATTCTGGCCAGTTATTTAGGACTACACCTTATCTCAAAGTTCAGATTTTTTTAAATCAGTGTGTGAGCGCATGCTTGGGTGAGAATTTTTTAACAGTGGTGTTACAAGTGTGTACTAAGTATACACTCAAAGCTTTCAGTTTGGCTTCAGTTTATTTATGTAATAAGTATCGAATTAATTTTATTTTCAGTGTACCTTCAAAATAAATTCTCTGGATTCGACATGTCAAGTTTAAATGAAACTATTAATAAGAAGTGCTACTGTGAGAGGAGAAAGCTGTGGGGAAAGGATTCAACCAATGTAAGGAAACCAATGACTAAAAATTTAAAGAAGCAATCAGATACACAATCAAATGAGGCACCTGTTGAAGCTAAGAGGAAGAAATCTGAGAAATCTGAAACCACTAAGAGGCACAAAGACCGCAAAGAAAGATCTCCAAAAAAAAGCCTTGGAAAAAGGAAGCGGTCTCATTCGGCATCCAGAACACCTTGTGCCAAGAAGATACGAATCCCCGAGTCACCTCATAAAAGGGTCCCCTCTGGCCACTCTAAAACTGGTGGCAAACGGCCAAAGTCTATTGAAGTGAGTAGAAGTGAATATGGGTTGAACCCTTCCGCTCTTAACTCTTCCTATCCAATAACTTCACCTAACTTCTAAAAATGTTACAGAAATGAAACTTGTGATTTTCTTTTGTTTCAGGATATTCTAGCCATTAAGTCGAAGGAGAAGAAGATTCAATCAGAGGTAAACACTTACGTAGAATTTCTTTTCGTATATTAATTACTTATTGTGTTCATTTTTATTAAGAAGGACTACATTTTGCTTGCAGGCCTCTCACAAGAAGAAGCCTCAGTCAAAACCAAAATCAAAGGTAGTTATTGTCACACTGGTTTATGAGGTAGCAAGGCCACAGTAGCTATATCTGCTAACAATGACAATTTGTTTACAGTTTGGGAGAGCATTCGCTACTTCTACCCCGGAAAAAAATTATGAAGATGATCAAGATGAAGAATATGAAGATGATGAAGAATATGAAGATGATGAAGAATATGAAGATGATCAAGATGAAGCAGATGAAGTAGTTGAAAGTGGAGAAGAGACCGGAAACAATGAACAAGAAACCTCCGACATACAAACAGATTCTGATGATTGAAAAGCAATTAAGAAACGCTGATTGAGAAGTTTCTTTTTAGATTTAAAAAAAATGCAAACCATTGCAGTTTTACCTTTTAAATTAAGTTTTATTTTTAAACAAAATGATTGTGATGACTAAGAAGCTATTGAGTAACGATAGTTGAGAAGTTCCTTTTAGATTAAAAAAAAATACAGATCATTGCAGATTAACCTTTTGAATTCAGTTTTTTCTTTCAAACCTAGGGTTACCTCAGCTTGTGGTCGGACGCCAGCTACGGGTCAGCAACACGATCAGCAACTGTCATGCCACCTCAGCAGGGGCTCAGCCCACGTCAGGCCGAGATCAGTAACATCGGGTTCCCTCAGCCTGGGGTCAGGTACCCGTTAGGGAAAGTCAGCTACGGGTCAGCAACACGATCAGTAATTGTCAGGCCACCTCAGCAGGGGCTCAGCCCACGTCAGGCCGAGATCAGTAACATCGGGTTCCCTCAGCCTGGGGTCAGGTACCCGTTAGGGAAAGTCAGCTACGGGTCAGCAACACGATCAGTAATTGTCAGGCCACCTCAGCAGGGGCTCAGCCCACGTCAGGCCGAGATCAGTAACATCGGGTTACCTCAGCCTGGGGTCAGGTATCCGTTAGGGAAAGTCAGCTACGGGTCAGCAACACGATCAGTAATTGTCAGGCCACCTCAGCAGGGGCTCAGCCCATGTCAGGCCGAGATCAGTAACATCGGGTTACCTCAGCCTGGGGTCAGGTACCCGTTAGGGAAAGTCAGCTACGGGTCAGCAACACGATCAGTAATTGTCAGGCCACCTCAGCAGGGGCTCAGCCCATGTCAGGCCGAGATCAGTAACATCGGGTTACCTCAGCCTGGGGTCAGGTACCCGTTAGGGAAAGTCAGCTACGGGTCAGCAACACGATCAGTAATTGTCAGGCCACCTCAGCAGGGGCTCAGCCCACGTCAGGCCGAGATCAGTAACATCGGGTTCCCTCAGCCTGGGGTCAGGTACCCGTTAGGGAAAGTCAGCTACGGGTCAGCAACACGATCAGTAATTGTCAGGCCACCTCAGCAGGGGCTCAGCCCATGTCAGGCCGAGATCAGTAACATCGGGTTACCTCAGCCTGGGGTCAGGTACCCGTTAGGGAAAGTCAGCTACGGGTCAGCAACACGATCAGTAATTGTCAGGCCACCTCAGTATGGGCTCATCAAAGGGCAGCTTTTCTTCAGCAGTGTGAGGCATCTCAGTTCATTGACAGCTTAGCGCGGCAGAAACTCAGTCCTGTCTCAGCTATCGGATCAGCTCGCGCTCAGTCATATCGTACTTCATGAGTCATTGTCAGCGTACACTCAGCTTTAAACGGCTAAAATGTTTCAGTTCCTGTCAGGTCTGGATCAGCCTTCAGTTAACTGCGGCTCTTCGTAACCTAACGGCAGTACATGTTCAGCCCCCAGTCAGCTGTTTCATAGCTCCGGCTCAGTCTGGACTCAGCCCCGTGTCGGGTTAAGTTCAGCTCCGGGATAGCTAAGATCAGATAACCGCAGCCCCAGTTCAGCTCTTTTTTTCTCCCTAAAATGTATCATGAAGTGGGGGTCGATTGACTGTCTTCATTCGTGTACGCGTTTCGTTATTAAAGCAATTTCGCATCCGCGGACACTTACTGGACCGCTGTGTTGTGGTTACATAAGTAAAAGATGCAGTTGTTTACAAACAACGTTCGGAGGTTATGTTCCCCTGTGCCTGTCCTGGCTTTTGTTGAACCAGCATTACTAGTCACGATTTGGACTACTTCGTAACCTTGCAAATATATTCTTTCTTAATCGCATTTCTTCTCATGTGCTACATGCCATAACCTAAAACTGTTCGGAAGTAGTTCTTACTGTACTGTTTGCGCTCAGTTATCAGTAGCATACTCTTGTCGCAACCAACTAGGAGGGAGCTGGAAGCACCGTTACAGGTGAAAGAAAAAGTGCGTTTCCTAAAACCATGTCTTCAATTTGTTGCAGTGCTTTTTTCTTGCGGTGATGATGCAAATGTATGGCGAAACCACTTTGCTGTGACAGTGGTTCGGTTCTCACGTGACATGTTTCCAATCTCAAGTCAAGAGACCATCTCAAATATTATGAGGGAAGCATCTATTTAAATATTGGTAAAGTAGTCTATTCATACACCTATTTGTTTTCATTCAAATTCCTGTTCTTCTCTCAGGTGACAAGGACAAGCTTTGAGCACATTGTTGTACCTGAGTGTAAATTTATGCTGGGCTCGTATTGAGCTGAACCTGGTCAGTAGTTCATTTGCCTATAAACATTCTTTTGCTTGTGGGGGGGAATGTGTGGCTGTAACACGCCTACAGCAATTTCTGATTGATTTGTTTTACATTGACATCAAAATGCTTCTGTAGCCAAACTAATTTCTATTTATTTTTGTTTCAGAACACACCAATGTCGACTCATTAAAAGGGGCATTCCATATGCTCTCAGGTGTTTGAGTCCGCAATCTTTATTGTCAAGCACCTGAAGTTCTAATGTAAGTTGCCACTAAACTTCATACGAATATGGAAATGCTTTCAGATGACTATTTAGACTGACGTGTTAGATGTATCATTATTGTGCGTTTCCTTTTTCCAGACATTCCACCTGTTGCTAACATCAGTCGGCAGTGTACGAAAGTTCATGATATATCGTGCCAGTGCCTCATGGAAATGGTAGACCGTTCCTGTCCACTCCTGTTACCATTGCTTCCTCGTGAAAGTGCTCAGCTGATCCCTGTGTAAAAGGTTCTTTTGATAGTGTCTGTTGATCCCATTCTCATTTATTTGGAACAGTTCAGATCTTTATCCTGTATTTTTTCCATTTATAGAACATAAATTGTTGATGTAACTTTGAAAACTTTGCCCTTATGTAACACTCTTAATTTAGCTCAACCATTCTCGACAGTTGTATTGTTAACCGTTTCCTCAATTAGCTTAGAGACTTTTCAGTGTTATTTTGGCTTTACCAATCTCTATGAATTGTTTACCTGTAAATGAGATGCCCTAAACTTGATAAAATGTCTAAATGTGATAAAAATAATTGCCTTCTTGCTCCTTATGCATTGTCTTTCCCTAGATCAGTGATGCTCACAGTCTGCGCACATTAGCTGTGCCTGATTTACTTTCGTTTAGGACTCTGAAATTATTTTGGGCTTCTATACATGGGTTTTTGCATCAATGTGATTTGTAAATTGTTTATGTAATTCTTATTAATGACTTACTTTAACTCTGCTCAGTTCAAAGCAATTATAAATTGCAATAAATCATCTTTATGTCTGAACCCAACAAAAACCACTTTTCTCTTTCTTTAAAAATTGTCGTTTCTTTCACGCACAGTCTTACAACATCACTTTTTGGGGCAGGAAGGAGAATAATCCAGGCAACAGTGAAGGCCAAGGGTGGGGGGGGACACGAGTTGTCAGAGACCCAACATGACGAACAGGGCAAAACTTACAATAAGGATGAAAGTGGATGGGTTGTCTCCCGGTGGTGGTGGCTTTGGTCGGGTGGGGGACTCATCGGAATATAATCTGAGGCTAGGTTAGGCACTGAGTAGTTGAAAGGAGGATCAGAGGACGCTATGAGTTAGGTTAGGCCGAGGAGAGGGGTGCAGTCGTGCCTATGGCATCGACGCCGTTCACATACCACGCAAGTGGCAGAACACCGACACGCACGCATCGGGTTGCACCTCACCCTCCCCCCCCCCCCCCATCAACAATTGACACATTTTCATATTTTACGTAACACGTAGATCATTCGTTTACCTAAAGACCCCTTCATCCCCGGCGCAAGTAAAACAAGAAGAAAATCAACACACGTTAGTGGGATTGCCATAGTCTCGTTCTTTACCCTAGTGCGTAATGCAATAAGTTTAGCACGAAGTACCCACTTCAGTCTTCACTTCAGTCCCCCCCCCCCACACACACACCTTACTTTTTCCCCCGCTGCCTCACCCTGACGAGCGCCTGGGGCATAGGCAAGTGCACGCGTGGGTGTATTGCGGGCTGGCGTATCCCCACCTAGGCAGGCGACTCAAACAAGCATTGCCCATCGCGATCAGCCATTATTTCATGTTAAGTTTGAAATGTCTTTACGCTTCGCTCGCTACATTACGTGCAGCATTTCGGAGCGTAACCCTAGTTATCAATGCCACTCAACCAGTCCTAACCTACCCTTACCTGCCTGGGCGTAACCTACCCAGGCCTCTACTAAACTAACCGAGCGTAACCCAGTCGTGTAACTGATCCGCCCTTCCCTCACAGGCGCATGGCTCATACTGACTTCACCTAACCGGCGGATCTTTACTTTTAGACCTCTTTTGAAAATCATCTTAGGAAGCGCTTGGGCTGCGGTGTCCCCGCGGGGAAGTGGACTCTGGTATGATCCAATAAAGATGTGGTCCAAATACGAGTTTCTACGTCTAACCTTTCTCGAGGAATGGCGCGGGCGAACAGACAGACAAGACATTTTTGACCTAGTCGGGTAAGGGCTTCACTATTGTTCAGCCAAAGAGTGCGTAAGAAAAATCGAGGTTCTTCCATCTGCTTTCAGGTCTATTGTTCGCGGCATTTCTATTCTACGAGGGGGCGAAGTAGTACTAGCAGACAGTCGCAGCAATGGAGCGACTTGTGGCCATGACGTAACCGGCGCACGCAGAGCAGCGATGCACATCGATGAGGTACGAGTATGCTCGCAAACCAACTCTGAATGTATTTCATAATCTATCACTAATATTAAAGGATACCCAGACGTGCGCCGTGCCGCTGCACGGCCAAAATTTCTCATTTAATTTTGTTTTCCAGTGATTCTGCGGCGTCTGCACACTATGCAGAGACCAGCAATGGGGTTATCAAGCGGACAGTACAGTATTTTACGAGTGGTTTCGTGTGTCCTTTCCTGAATCGTTAGGGCCCGCCCGTACTCAACAAACGAACTACAGTCGACCCTTGATTGTTGTCCCGGTTTTGTCCCTTGATTTTTGTGACACAGTCATCCCCACCACCTCGCCCCCGGCCGGGCTGGGGAGCGCAGGCCGGCGCCCGGCGCCGCCGGACCCTCCGGGCCGGCCCGCCGCGCGGATTAAGGGGGAGCTTAATCCGCCCGGGCGAGGGGGTATTTTAAAGTCCGATTTCCGCTCAAAATTTTGACGGCTTGCTTAGTTGAACGTGTAGAGAACTAAAAAGCAAGTCGATTAAAAAAAAACGGCATGTCAAAATTTAAATTATGACCTGAGTTATTGTTAAATGTAACTTTTGTTAGAAAGTTACATTTAACAATAACTCAGGTCATAATTTAAATTTTAACATGCCGTTTTTTTTTAAGTCGACTTGCTTTTTATTTCTCTACACGTTCAACCAACGTTGCCGTTTGTTTCATGAGAGTTAGATTTGTTGGGTTATTGTTGGCGTCAGCGTGTGGTGCCTGCCAGGTGCACTCGTCGAGAATCGTTGCAAAAATATGTTAACTTGACATCTCTTGATTGACTTGAGGCGGGTGCCGGTTTGCGTGGACTAATTGTGAATAGTCATAAAGTTACAAATAATGATTTGTTTAAGTTAAATCTTCAGCTTTAAATCTAAATCGCTTAAAACATTAAAAGTACTTCATTTAAGTCTTCTCGCGCGGGCGGCGGTGGTCATCGTGTTCTCGCCTACGCTCGGGGGCAGTAGGAAGCAATCCCTGAGTATGCCCGTACTTTCTAAATGCGCGTAAGGCGCCAAAGACGTCCGTTTCCCCAGAAAAATACCAGGCATACATACCTAGAGGTGTGCGAACAAGCTTGTTCGAATGTGAACCGAACTTGAACAGATTTAATTTTTGATTTTTCGAACCGAACACGCACCCAGAAAAATGACTTCTTGACTTAAGATACAAAATCCTTGATTCAAGGCAAATTTGACTTTGAATCAAGGTTTTGACTCTGAATCAAGTCTAATTTGACCTTGGCTGGCTTTAAGTCTATTTTAGACCTGACTCGAGGGAACATTTTTCTCGGTCTGAACTAAAAGTAGACTCAAAGCAAAGTTTTAGTCTTGAATCAAGTCTCATTTGACCTTTATCGAAGCTAAAGTAGACTTCATCTTTTCAAGACTGCGTTTTTCTGGGTGCGATATGAACATGTAGTGTCCAAATTCGAACCGAACACGAACTAAAAATAAACACAAAAGCAACAAAGGACGAAGGTACAAAACCTGAGATTTACCAAAGCATTCAGAAAAGTAAATAAGGTCGACCCTTTTTCTCCCACTCTGACATTGCTTTTCTATATAAAATCATTATATTTCGCGAATACAAGTTGCAGGTTTGTCAAAAATGTGTTCGGACCCGATCGGTATCTGCCAAAAAATGTTCGAACAGGTCGGGCACGAACACTTGCTGCTCGTTTTCGATCGGACAACTTCGTGTTCGTTCGAATCCGAACATGTTCGCGCACGTCTAGGCACACCTGTACTCGGCTAAGAAATCATCTTGTACATCTTGTTGCAGCCTTGCATCGTACCTGGATACGTGGAGAAAGCACTTCGGCGATGAAGACAATGGCTTAGTGGGCGTAGGCATATTTGACCTGATATTTCGTCACATGCGCGAATCCAAAGCAAGTAGCGACAGTAAATGTCCGCAAAGTCGGCGTAAGTCTAAAACCGACGCCGCAGTGATTTTAGGCTTGCGCCTACTTTGTAGCGCACTGGTAGTGGCTGTGTTGGAGAGGGAGACGCGCGCGTGACAGCACGGCATAAAAAAATAAGTAGTAGAATCCAAGGGCAATCCAGCAGTTCGAAGGGTTCATTGTCCTTCGAAGAGCATGGGCTAGCGCTGAAGGGTAGGGTACGGGAAGTTCTGAGGGGTATCGCTGCAAAGAGTATCTGCAGCACAAGCGCTAGCCTCGAGCGAACTAAAAGATCTGCAAGTAGCCCTCGCTGATGATGTGTCATGACCATTCGTGAGGGTCAGACCACAGAGATCACCGCCGCGCGACCGGAAAGAGTGTCCTTTCTGGCCGCGCGGAATGGCTCCACGGTGGCCTCACCCAGAAAAAGGGATACTTGATTTTTCTGATACTTGGTTTTTTCAAGTAAAATTTACTTGCCTTAAGTAAAATTTACTTGATTTAGGTAAAATTTACTTAATCGAAGTAAAATTTACTTGTGAAAACCAAGTAAATGCAATTTGAGACTAAAATCAAGAATTCATTTTTCTGGGTGCTGACCCTCAGTGGTCGTGACAAACCGGCAGCGAAAGGTAACTCTTGAAAATTTTTTGGTCGGCTCGTGGCTTGCGCGGCGGAGATACTCTGCTGCGGTCGTCCCCCCCCCCCCCCTAAATTCGACGTACTGTGCCCTTCGATTCGGGGGGTGAACCCTACCCCCGACCGGAACAGTCGACTGTACGTTGCAGTTCGGTAGTCGACAGTCGTTCGGCAGTCGACAGTCGTTCGGTAGTCGGGTTCTGTTCTCGGTGTGCGCGCGGGGCGTTCGAGAAACGACGCTCCGACTATTCCCCACCTTCGGATTGCGAACCCTGTGGGGTTTTTTGCACACAGTTTTCGTGTCTTTCTCCTGCGGATTTCGAGCCCCCGGGTTCTCAGTGTGGTGACAGGATATTGGCTGTAAGACGCCATGTTAACAGTTGGCGACAGTGGCCTGCCGGTCTCTGCTGCTCAAGTCGGGTCTGGACTCGCTGCTGATGCTGCTCCGCGGCGACCCCTTCAACGCGGCCATCGTCCCCATGCGCACCTTCGCGGGGGCGTACTCGTCGGTCGTGGCGCACTACATCCTGCACGCACGCAAGCGCACGATACTTGCCACACTGCGACGCCTGCGCGCCACGGCGTGCGCCATCGAAGCAAGAGCCTGCGAGGAAACCAAGGTACGGAACTACGGAACAGGAAAATTCGTTCGGTTGTCGAGAAATTTCGTGACGCTTTCAATGACCTGAGCATTTCACTTTACGACGCTCATCCGTCACCTGACAACATCACTGAAATCCCAAGTGTGATGTACATAACACTGCAGCTGAGATAAAACCCCATGTCAGCTGCAGCTGTAGTATTTTTCACTCATTACAGTTAACGGTTATTGCAGCTAAGCGTGATGAGCCCACTACGTTTAGAGCTGTGATAAAGGTTCAACTGCAATGGTCATTGCAGCTCCAGGCGTAGTATTTATGACTTATCACACTTGGTCATCACAGCTAAACGTATTGAATTCATCACACTTGCGATTCGTATATGTACACGACTATCCTTACAAGGACGCAAGTAACTGCAGTTACTGCAGTAACCGCAAAAAAGCTGTTCTTTAAGAAAAACTGAATTAGATAATCGTAAAAGCGTTGTGTAAAACCACGTTTACCAGAATATTCATTCATTCAGATTTGCAGATGGGGAGATAATCCATGGATTAGTGAGTGAAGTATTGTAAACGGGAAAGTCTAACTCACTGTTAATCCAGGAATGTGACATCGCCCTCAAACGAATGTAAAGGCTGTCGCATTCCTTTGAGTGTTGTGTCACACTTGTTTCGTTAGAATGTGACTGGTAAGAAAGACGCCCTAGTCGCACTCGAACGAATGTGATACTACATTCCGAGGAATGTGACAGTTGTCACATTCGTTGGAACGTGATGTCGCATTCCTGGATTACCAGTGCTTTCAAACCACGCCAGACGGTTGACTTTTTTTGGCGAGTTTGATTACCTCACGTTCTGTTGATCTCACTGTTGCGCAGTTCTTACAATTCTTTTTCCTCCCTTTCAGATTGCTATACGAACACAGGTGTTCTATGGCAGGTTAATCCTTTTTCGCACGATTCCATCCTATATTCTCTTCGCTTTTTTGGGCGTCATCTATGCGTGGCTGATGGATGATATAAGGACCCCGATTGATTTGCTCACCTGGAATACAAGCGCGGTAGGTTAATTTATCTCTTAAAACAAAAGTCCTTTGTCCCTGTTGCGACGTTCGCCACGAAATTCGCGCGATACGATAATATTATGGCCTCCGTTGGCTTCCTGTCATCAACGTCCTCCTTAATTAACAACATTGACGCAAGGAGAAAGAATTCTGCGGAAGGCGCGAGACTTTCTCTGGCCGTGCTATGCAGGCGGTGTGCTGGTGGCTGCCGGTGTCGACGCGGCTGCTGTTCTGGCTGTGGGACTCGTACGGGCTGTCCTGCCTCGCCTGCTGCCTCTTCTCGGTGCTGCTGGTGGAGCAGGCCGCCCACGCCGCGGCCGCAGTCATGCTGGCGGACGTCGGTCTCCGCCTCCAGGACCAGAGAGTGAGGAGGCCGGCTAGAAGGCACCAGCCCGACCCGCCTCCGCAGAAGCGGACAGGTGCCGGGACGCGCCTTCGAGTTGTTGAGCGGCACTGGACCGAGGACGAAGGCTGGCGGCGGGGGAACCACCTCGTCCTCTGCAACGTACACCCGTTGCCCTGCCTGGATGTCGTGAAAACGTTTCCCTAGCAGACGGTTCTGTTGCGAGGGAAATTGCAAAAATGATGGTATCTTCATCGCAACAAACGAAAGACGGTGGCAACACGCTTTTCCTAAAGTGTGATGGGCGCAACGCTGAGGGAAGAGTGTGATGGGCTACTACGGTTTAGGAAAAGCGTGTCGAGGCACCATGATCACTGGTAATCCAGGAATGTGACAAGTATCATATTCCTCGGAATGTAGTGTCACACTCGTATTAGCGTGACTAGGGCGTCTTTCTTACCAGTCACATTGAGACGAGTGTGACATCAAATTAAAACGAATATGACACACCATTTAAAAGAGTGTGATCCCTATGTAAGCGCATGGGACCGCAATGAAGAGTGTGGCACTATCACACTCTCACATGATTGTGGTGCCTCGCCACGCTTGGTGTGGGCCATCACGCTTTTCATTCATTTCAAAATGGTTTTGTCATTTCAGAATCGGTAATCATCGATGACCTTGCCATTTTATAACAGTATTTTACTGTATGCTGTTCTCAAAAAACCCTATCCATTTCCAGAGCAGCCATTTTAAAATTACTTTTTAAAAAAAAAAGTGCACCACTGCGGCCTGACGCGGAGTGGGTCAGAAGATATATAGGCTGATCTGTGCCATACATTAGGTATGGGGTCATGCTAACCCGTTCGTAGAGCTTGCAACGGCTTCGCCCGCGATGCAACCAAAAAAAAGTTTGCCATACACCTGAGGTGTACCTATTAATGAAACAATTATTGTCCATGACAACACGAGTACAGCTCACGCAATAATTATAGCATTTTAATAGTGACACTTCGAGGCACCATGATCACTGGTAATCCAGGAATGTGACAAGTGTCATATTCCTCGGAATGTAGTGTCACACTCGTATTAGCGTGACTAGGGCGTCTTTCTTACCAGTCACATTGAGACGAATGTGACATCAAATTAAAACGAATATGACACACCATTTAAAAGAGTGTGATCCCTATGTAAGCGCATGGGACCGCAATGAAGAGTGTGGCACTATCACACTCTCACATGATTGTGGTGCCTCGCCACGCTTGGTGTGGGCCATCACGCTTTTCATTCATTTCAAAATGGTTTTGTCATTTCAGAATCGGTAATCATCGATGACCTTGCCATTTTATTAACAGTATTTTACTGTATGCTGTTCTCAAAAAACCCTTTCCATTTCCAGAGCAGCCATTTTAAAATTACTTTTTTTAAAAAAAAAAGTGCACCACTGCGGCCTGACGCGGAGTGGGTCAGAAGATATATAGGCTGATCTGTGCCATACATTAGGTATGGGGTCATGCTAACCCGTTCGTAGAGCTTGCAACGGCTTCGCCCGCGATGCAACCAAAAAAAAGTTTGCCATACACCTGAGGTGTACCTATTAATGAAACAATTATTGTCCATGACAACACGAGTACAGCTCACGCAATAATTATAGCATTTTAATAGTGACACTTCGAGGCACCATGATCACTGGTAATCCAGGAATGTGACAAGTGTCATATTTCTCGGAATGTAGTGTCACACTCGTATTAGCGTGACTAGGGCGTCTTTCTTAACAGTCACATTGAGACGAATGTGACATCAAATTAAAACGAATATGACACACCATTTAAAAGAGTGTGATCCCTATGTAAGCGCATGGGACCGCAATGAAGAGTGTGGCACTATCACACTCTCACATGATTGTGGTGCCTCGCCACGCTTGGTGTGGGCCATCACGCTTTTCCTTCAGTGTCGTGCCCATCACGCTTGAGGAAAAGCTTGCCACCACACCGTTGGGTTTGCGGATATCTCGCCACCTCTGATTCCACCGCCTGTCCCAGCAGCACTGCACTGTAAAAAATATTTTTCGTCACTTTTCGAAAAAGCTGCTCTTAAATTTTGTTTTTGATTTTTTGTCACACAGGATGTGACGAAAATGTGTGTGAAAATTCGTCACAAAAAACAATTGTATCTGGGAATGATAAAAAATCATTTTTTGGACCATTTCGCGCAGAAGTGACGAAAATTTTGTCACCTATGTATTTTATTACGTGACGAGAGAATGGTCAGGTGACGAAGTATTTAGGTGACAAATATTTGTCATCAATATATGTTGTCACATGACGAAATATTTTTACAGTGTGAACTGCGTGTTCGACCAGAGTTGTAAAATAATTTCGTGCATTTGAGACGCCACACTTTCACTGCAAGTTTATGTTTGCCCTCGATAGTTTAACTAAATGTTACAGGCAACTACACTGGGGTGAAACTGACTCAAAAGTGGTTGTGGTTCACGGTGCTGTTTGTGGATTTCCCCGTCGGCGCAGGCGGGCGGCGAGGCAGCGACCGTGGCCACGGCCCGCATCCACGTGGAGCTGGTGGAGTCGTGCGCCCTTGTCAGCCGCCTGTTCGGGTCGCTGCTCCCCCACTACGTCATGCAGAGCATCGTCATGACCGTGTTCTGCACCGTGACCGTCGTCATGGCCGTCCGTAACCACGAGCTGCCAGACTTCTTCGGCGTCGCCGTCGCCACCTACCTCTACCTCTTCTTCGTGAGGATGTGCCAGAGCGGGCAGCGCATCGAAGACGCCAGCGTAGCCATTGGCAGCGGCGCTTACGAGGTGGGCATGGGGGGGTGGGTCATGTCCAGGCGGGTCAACTAAAAGAGAATGTGCTCCGTCCACCATTCCCAACTTAATAGAGATGGGCATCGTATACCAATATATCGCTATGGAATATATCGATATCAAAATTATTCGATATATCGCATGTCGATATATCGAGTCAAATATATCGATATGTTGATATATCGAATGGATATTGTATGGAATGATTAAAAACGTGAAAAACGCGTAATTTTACCTAACATTTACAAAAGCGAGGCGCACTAGGTATCAAAAACGAAAAATGTGTACAAATAGAGGTTCTTTTCATGAAATTAGGCTGAAGTAATGCAAAATAAAATGGTCTTTAATACTGTGAGAGACAGACACTGCCCCCGATGGCTCGGCTCGTCTCGGCCCACCACTCCCACTCAGCCTCTGCGCAGCGCCCTCGCGCAGGCTTCTGTCATGGTCTCAGTCAGGCGTGTATAGGTTAGCTCGATACGCGCGTCGCGCTTGCGGCCCAGTTGTGTTTTGTGTTCCTCGAGCGCAGGCACGACGGGTGTATTTTAGTTCGCCCGTAAATTTCATGCAATATTCAGTCGATATCGGCACATTTCTTTCGATATACCGATATATCGCATCGTTCAAAAGTGACTCGATATATCGATATATCTTATTCATTATATAGATACACCGATATATCGATATCATATCGCCCATCTCTACAACTTGACTGGCATGTGTAGACACCGTTGACAGTTCCTGTTTGAATGAAATCCACTGCAAATCCAAATGTGGGCCGACTCCACGCTAGGTAGCGTGGACCACTTTGGTCCACACTCTCCGCGCCTCACTGGAGTCCTACTCAAGTGTGCACTAGCCCGTGGTGCACGCTTCCTTGCGTGGACGAAGGGTACTACGAAGACTTCATCTTTTTCGTAGACGTATTACTGTGGTTACGACGCGGTCTGGCGTACACTAACCTTGTGTGTTAGTGTGGGGTGTGCGGCTCGGGCCAACACAGCGCAGTCTAAAGCATGAGACGCTGTGACGGGTCCCGAAAAGTGTTAACAGACCCTTCTAAAGAGGCTCTGCGCCGGAAGTAAGGTAAAAGAATTCTTCCAGAGCGGAAACGGATAGGCTGGGAACAACCGGATCTAGGATGTAGTTGTAGCAGGGTACCGCAGCAGAGAGTATCTCCGCCGCAGGCACCAGCCACGAGCCGACTGAAAAATTTGCGAGGCTTAGCTCTCGCTGAAGATGCTTCACGACCATTTGGTAGGGTCGCACAGCAAAAGTCACCATCACCGCGCGGTCGCGGTCCCGCAAAGTGTCTTTTCAGGACGCGCGGAGTAACTCCGTGGTGCCCTGACCTGCAACTTAACAATTAAATATTATTTACCGCCTCATCTAATTTGAAAATAGGAAATTTAGAATAACGTTTCACTGCATATCCTGCATACAATCGACCCAGATTTTCCGGTCCTTGAATAAACGAAATCGGAATATTCCCAAACGGCTGTTTTACCCTTCATTGCCAAGACGTATTGGTGTGAACTTGGCTAGCCGTACTGTGGGCTGTGGCCAGCTCCCCGCGGCCGCGATCTGCCAGGGCTCGTGATAATTGTTCCCATGAGGCTTATCAACAATGTCGCTGTGGCCGGGCGGTCTGGGAGGCCTAGTCGGCATAGCGGGTCAGGTTCTAATACCAAATTGTTTCATATATTATTATTTTGTATAGAATAAATATCAAAACTCGTATTTCGGATAACGAGCGCTGTAGGCGCTGGAAAAACTTCCCGGTCCCACTGCCACGGCGAGCGCGAGAGCTTCAAACCTACGCAGCGATGCCACATAGTATCGAAGCACCCCCCGACTTCGATATTGACGCGTCGGTTGTGTCTGGCTACGCAGCTGCCTCCAGTGTGCGGCGCTCGCTCCCTCACACTGTTAAAAAAAAGTCATTAATTAGCAGCAAGTGCTGCTGACCAATGAAAATGGCTGACCCATTGTCCAATGAAAGTGGTTAGTCATTTTGAAATGATCAAAAACATTTTGGAATGGCTAAAATCAGCCAAAAAGTCATTTCAATATGGTTTTGTCATTTCAGAATCGGTAATCATCGATGACCTTGCCATTTTATAACAGTATTTTACTGTATGCTGTTCTCAAAAAACCCTAACCATTTCCAGAGCAGCCATTTTAAAATTACTTTTTTTTAAAATAGTGCACCACTGCGGCCTGACGCGGAGTGGGTCAGAAGATATATAGGCTGATCTGTGCCATACATTAGGTATGGGGCCATGCTAACCCGTTCGTAGAGCTTGCAACGGCTTCGCCCGCGATGCAACCAAAAAAAAGTTTGCCATACACCTGAGGTGTACCTATTAAAGAAACAATTATTGTCCATGACAACACGAGTACAGCTCACGCAATAATTATAGCATTTTAATGGGGACACTTCGGGTGCGGGTGCATGGACAACCGTTTTTTTGCATCTCAACCGTTGCTGTTGCACCTTAGTGGAATATAACTAATCATTAACTTTGTTTTAAGGGAAGAGGAAAAATTAAAAACACAAAAAGCACCATATGCAGCCATCCATTTATTAACAGTTTTTTTGTGCGACATTCATGACAAATTTCATTCATTTTAGTGGAGGCTGATAACCAATTTATTTCGCTAACCGCGTTAACTCTTCCCGTTCAGCCAACAATTTCTCCCGATGTTTCTGTTGTAACATTTGAAAGTATTGTTCCGGAGCCACACTATAATTTTCCAATTGGTTTTGATCTTCTCGAACATGAAAGACTATAGTTAAAGTTTCACAAGAAGATACTTGCACCGGTAAAAACACCTTTACATACCCTCATGTGATACATAAAAAATCATGAATAATTTTTAAAACATCTTTTTTTTTTCTAAATAAGATCTAGTCCGGTAGATATTACTCAAAGGTTTGTACGGACAACCCCTTTCCCCTTATTTCGTATGACGCAACGCAGCAGTGTCAACGTATATCGAACGAAAAATGGTTGTCGCTTCGTCAAACGTCCGTAACACGGGCTCGAACCGTTCTTCAGGTGTTATAAAACCATCCATGATATGGAACAAAAACACTTTCATGTTACGTTGAGTTGCTCTTAGAAGGTGGCTCATAGCCCATATTTTCTACCATCTCCAAGAGCTTTGCACGTTCTGCCAAAACTATTCCCCACTGGTTCTTTATTATCATCTGAAAAAGTCTTTCGGAACCAGACTTTTATTTTCTGCAGGATTCTCTGTTTGACCCTATCATGAACATAGAATACAACAGTAAGAGCACGATATGTAGCGATGAATTTAGGAACAAACATGAAATTTGCTTTGTGCATCATACCCGGGCAATCATGAAGTATCCGTTAAACTTGCCTTCGCTCAGCACATACTCTGCGGTATTGGCAAATCCCTCACCCTCAAAACCTACTCTATCAAATGAAAAAAGCGACCTAAGCAGGCGCGGTCCGTGCTGCGGGTCATTGCCGTGGAGCTGGAGTTAAGTGCGGGGGGCACGCAAGGAGTCGTGCGGGACGCCTTCATCACGTTTGCCGTAGTTCTTCCAGGTGGCGACCAATAGCAGTTCACGCTGGGCCGGAGGCACCGGGGCGGGAGCTCCTATAAACGTCGTATCTCAAAGGGAAAATATATGAAAATAGCCATGTCTCGAGAACCAGATGGAAAATCAGTACTCTGTTCGGTGACACGTCCGATCTCACCTAGGAGCGACTTGTGCTAAAATATGAACTTCGTATCTCGGCGGGAAGTTGGCGAAAATATTCTCACGTACGGGTTAACACGAGACTAGATCTACTGCAGTCAGCGTGGGGTGACAAGAGTTGCCAGAAAAGTAGGCAAAAAGTAGCCCTAAGGCACAGGTGTCAAGATGTCAAGATTGCGTCTACCTCCGCCTGCCTACGAGGCAACATCTTGTCACGGCCGTCAATAATTCGCCTAGTGGGCAAGCAGATGTCGGCACGATATTGCCGGCTTTGCCTTCCTGGGGGAAAGGGGGGCGGGGGCAGTGGATTTAGAAATGGGCCACGCCGCCGCCGCCGAGGCCCAGAGTTCAGCGCGCCACCGCGCCGCCGCCGACGTGTTTAGCGGCGGCGCGTCCATGATTTTTGGCAACTTTTTGTCAACCTCTGATCTTGATGACCGCGCCCCACACCTTTCCGGAAAAATGGTTATTTTGTTGTCGCTGCCGCGCCGCCGCCGAAATTTTCGACGGAGGCGTCCACGCCGGCGACGCCGCCGATCAATTTTAGGCCAGACGCCGCCGAAAGTGACGTCGGCGCCTATCTCTAAGTGGTTTGCGTGTGCCTGTGCCCGCAGGGCCCCTGGCTCGAAGAGGACGTGCTCTCCCGGCGCCGGCGACTTCTAGTGATGACGGTGACGGCACGACCCACGCGCTTCAACGTGCCCGGTCTGGGGTCGCTCAACCATCCGACCTGCCGCAAGGGGATCCACACGTGGTTCAAGTTTTTGCAGGCGTTCATCAACTTGACACAGTAGACGAAATGGTCTGCGAAAACTGCCGCCTAGATCCCGTCTCACACCGGGCTCGGACGCAGTTCCTCGGGAGTTGCCGAGCGGAGACCAATAGCATCACAAAAACGGTTCGAACGTGCTAATACACAGCGCGGCATGATTCACTCTCATTTCTCTCTACCTTAATCAAGGATTGGCTGGTAAAAATTCTCGCATCCGGTCATCTCACAGTGAGCGATATGGCAGATAATTAGTAATGCAAAAGTTAATACTTTAGTTGACTATTTGATGTGTGGGAAAAGGTAGGAGCACCTGCTGTTTGAACATAAGATCACAGTCCGTGAAAGCCCCCCCCCCCCCCCCCCCCCCCCCATTCCCCCAACTTTGTGTGCACGTTTTGGTCGACTCATTCGCCTCTCGGTATGGTCGTCCACTCCATCATCACAGTCGATGCGAAAGCGGCGGACACACGCTGTCGATTGGTGATGGGTGTCCGATTCTGATGAGAACGGCACTCGTCGGAGTCGGTGGGTAGAAGACTTTAAAACTTATATTTATTATAAAACATTATAGTACTTATAAGTCACTTCCCTATTGACTAGATCAAAACCAGGACTTCGTATGTCGGATAGTCTCTAGCTCCGTAGAACTCCACGCTGCATGCACGATTGCTGGGGCGTAACTGTGAAACATAACAAAAATGTCTAATTTAAATAAACACAATCACGGTTCTACGCGCAATCAAACATGTTAAGTTTAAATTCAATTTCAGTTACGAACACTTAAAATTTGCATAACAGTCAATACGCAGTTCTTCCGAACTTATTGCAAACTTATCAATTATTATTTTCTTGTCTAAACTAATATATAGAAGTCTCTCCGAGTCTCTCTACAGTCTCTGTTGCTGTCTGTCAGAGGCGCGAACAAACCAAGACCGCGCTACAAATTTGTACAGCAAATGTACATTTTTGCAAAACCTATGCACAAAATTGTACATAAATTATGTATGCGCAATTCTGTACATAATTATGTACAAATTTGTACATTTACATTTAGTGTGTACTCTGCAAACGTTAATAAGGGCCCCCGTGGGGCCCACGGGGTGAGCCGCAGTCATGTCGCCCTTCGCAGCTGCAACGGGTGTGTATCTTCTCGCCCGTTGCATGTGAGCAAGTGACCAACAAGTGACTTGTGACCCCGATCTGAATCGGTTTAACACTATAGTGCCGGTTACGTTTTCCGTTCTGGCCGGAGTCCGGCTCCGGTTCCGACCGTAATTTGGAACAATCCGGCCGTATTTGGTCCCGGCCGGAGAGGTTACGGCCGGTCCTTAAGTCTTTGGTCCGGGCCGACATCATGTGAAGTTATAAGGCCCATATCATCCGTAGTAATTTCCAATAAAATATAATTCTTTCACCCCTGTGAGGTGCGAACTGAGTCCGATCCACTCGGTTTGTCGCTATCATTAGTGAAATATAAGTTTATTACGAGTGAACATACCACTCCAGGCGTCAACATGAGAAAGTGGTTGGCGTTCTTCGGGCTGGGTTTGTTGTCGAATGTCCGGCAGATGTAGAGTGTCTCGCCGTCTGGGGCGATGCCACCCACAGCGGCGCCGGGAGGCACCGACCCAGAAGTTGCCGGCACCCAGCGCACGTTGAGCTCGTCCGCAACAGCCACCTACAAAGAAAGCAACATTAATTTATGTCGGCGTCATGAATAGCATGATTGAAACCACACGCCTAGAAGTTGAGGGAGAACTGGGCTACCTAGTTACTGGTCCAGTACTACTCCAAGTTTCATGCTGGACCTCGTATTGGTGACCAGCCACGGACGGGCACTTTCAGCCAGGGATGCCCAGATCCCAGCCTGGTCATCCCGCATGGGAGGTAGGCGCAGTGTCCGAGATATGTACTTTTCTGACTGCCTTCGAGGCGTCTTCCACCTTTTTATAATTTTTCTAGTTAATAAAGTGCGTTACTGAAGCCTAACAATAATAGCAATTGTAACGTAGGCGCGTATAGGCGCTGTACTGGCATTAGATGACCCTACTGTCGATTGTCGGATCCAATAATTCAAAAATAAAATAGTATACGATTAAAAGGGAAGAAACTTGCTGGTTTAACAACAATACGACATTGATAAAACTTCCCACGATACCGTTAATTTCTCTTGTTAAGTACCATGCACTGTTAAAAAATAGTCTGGAAAATCACGAAGGATCAGTTGGTAATTTTATTTCCGACAGTCCTCCGTGTATTTCCAGAGAACTTTCAGAAATTAATAATATCATATATCATATATCATATATACAATATCATAAAATCACTTGTCACTGGGAGCATGCGTTTCTTTGAGGTATGATATTGTGGCTATTCAGGAAGACAATGTGTCCTCTATTAAATGTGCTTTAGAATTTTGCTCTCAGCATAGCGAATCTCAATCGGTCGTACGTTGGGAAAAAACAAAGGACAAGTTGGTAAAAAAGTTTCCCGAGGATTTCAGGAATTCCCAATATATTTTTAACAGTGTGTTGACGCATTCCTGTAGTACTTCTTTAGTTGCACTGTAACCCCAACCCGTATTACCGTAATACACGTATTTTTGAGTCTGTAATACCGCTGTAATACTCGTGCAAGTACCCGTAGTAGTCGAAAGTTGACGCTGTAATAGCTAGTTCAACAGTAGTACCCTGTACATTGACTCGTCGAGTGAACCACCCCCTGCTTAACTTCAATTATGATTTTTCTTCCGACTTCCATACTCGGGTGCCGCTTAGCGACATTAACGAGAGACCGCGTCACTGTTTCGAACACTTACTTCAAATACTTTTGTCGAGTGAGCTGCCCCTTCCCAGGCGGCGTAAGCTTGGAACTCCCCGTATCTGGTCACTGTAGCAGGGACGATGGCGTTCTTGTAGTACACTCGGCCGACGTAGTGGGGGTTGTCCCTGTCGTCGATCTTCTGAAAGCCCGCCTTAATCGCATCGGTTGGCAGCTCAGTACTCCGCGACACGGGCACCCACCGCAGACCTGCCGAGACCATCCACACTCGAGGGGTCAACTCCCGCGCAAAGTACTACGCAGATTGCAAAATCATCTTCGTTTTTTTAAGATCACCAAAAATGGCTGAGATAGTTTTTATCATTTTCTAAACATTACAAAAAATTTAGCCGAAATCTATTAGGTTTTAGATTTTACAGGCTTAATTTACACTTTACTTAGAAACGATTGACCAAGAATCGTCGAAATTGGTGACATCGAGTTTGAAGAGTGTGGTAAAAAAACAGCGTTATTAAGCAAAACAAATCTTGGAAACTGTTGGCCCCTGCGGGAGGCGGTGGCCGTGCCGATTGCAAAGATCAGCAAAATTCGAGTAGGGGTACCGGCCAGCCGCGGCAGAGGGCAGCACCGGCCGGTGGCAGGGGCGAGGGGCGAGCAGAGGGGACAGGAGGAAGAAGACATGAAGATATTAGGACAGTGAGAAAAAAGTGAAGGGAGAGAAAGGACGTCAAGAGATTACCAGCCCTGTCCCCTGGGGAGGTGCTAAGACCGGTGATTCCTGCTTTCGTCGTGAAGCACACACACACACACACACACACACACACACCTAAATAACCACAAATACCAAGCATGTATCCCTTGATAGTCCATGAGTAAAATCAGATAACAATACGCTCTGCAGCATATTTATAGGACTTATTGTATTTTGCGCGCTACAAATTGTCCCAAGTTGTGTTTTGCATAAGAGCGTAACATTTCGACAAAATTGTCTCTCTGCCAGTTTAGAGCTAAAGAATTGGTAAGCACAGGTCTGCAAGCAGTTCATCCGAATATGAATGCAGGACCGGTCCGTTACTCTGCCGCAAATTACTCACCGTGGCCAAGGCCGGCAGGTGCCGTTGTCGGGGTCTCCTTCAGCCAGGGCGACTGTTTTCGCATGTCCGTGAAGACGTACAGCTTGCCGTCGTCCAACGCCACGGACACGAGACCCACGACGTGCCAGCGGCCGTTGCGCTTGACCACCGCACCGCCGCCGCTGTCCCCCTTGGCGAGCCCGGCCGGCTGCGATACGCCAGCTACAATACATCAGCAAATAAATAACAAGTCTGCCCATGGAAAACGAAACATACACCGGTGGCGGTGTTGGCCACTATACAAGATGTATTCTGTGCGATAAACTCTGTAATTATTGTTATTTGTTAATTTAATGAACAATTAGCCAAACATAAACTAGATCAGAACCCGGGTTAGGCTTTGTAAGTGTAATCTATGTTTACTCTGTAACGGGCAGGAAGTCGACTCATCCAACTTTTGGTTCCTTACTTTAAATTTGCCTTGCAAGTGACTGTTTTTAGGTGGCACGCTTCGATCTTGATGTCTTAATACGTAGACAGTCCTGCGCCGTTCCGCTCTCACAGAGCGCCGCGCCTCGGCTCTCGGTTCTGACGGATCTACCCTCTTACCGTCTCGAGATGAGCAGAATTTATCCGCAGTTACAAAACTGGTCTCGTGGGCACTATGGGTGATGGCGTCAACACACGCGGAGAAAGCCTTGAACTTCATGTTTACTGATGCCAATTCTTCTAGAGGAGAGCTTCGCTCACTGCCCCACCCTACCACCTGGAAAACAGGAAGGGAAGGCATTAGCATTTTTATAACAAGACTTTGACAGAAAGAGAATTGACAGGTGTGTTTTTCGGGTTTTTGTACAAGGACGCACTGTTTAAACCTTACGACGAAAAGTTCATCGTATTTGCAAAGAAAACAGCGGCTACGTATTACGAACGTTGTTACGAAGAATTTGGTTGGTATTACGAAGAATTTGTTCGTAACTTACAAAGGAAATACTTTGTAAACTAACGAAGAAATGCTTCGTATTCTCTTCGTAAGTTACGAAGAAATTCTCCGTAATCCCAACCAATTCCTTTGTAAGAACGTTCGTAATACGTAGCCGCGGTTTTCTTAGGACACTGTAAAAATATTTTGTCATGTGACGATAAATATTAATGACAAATATTTGTCACGCAAATAGGTGACATTTTTCACATAGTATCTAGTATCCGAAGCATGCATTTTTATGCGGCTTTTTAAAGTGCACCTATAGTTCTTCTAGAACTTTGCAAACAATTTTAAATACCGATTAAGGACACACATGGAACTGAGGCGGTCGGCAGAGGTCGTGATGGTGCTGGACGAGTATCAAAAGCCCCAAAGAGTGCAACAGTGATGCAGGGGCGCATGGTGTGGCAAAAACCGTTAAAATCACTTGAAAACGCTTTCAGCCGAGTGCGCAACCTCTAAATCGGGTCCAAAAATTCTGAAAAAATTTGGAGGTCCTTTCTTGACATGAAGAAGACGCCGCTGGGGTGTGCGGGACACTTTTCAAACTTTTTGTTTTCATGGGACAGTCTAACGTAGGTTAATTGTTTACTGCCGTCACATTCAAAATAGAGACCTGGAGTATTTGTCGGTCCCCTAACATATACGTGGCACCTGCGAACCGTTTACTTGAATGTGGTACCTTTGGGGAACTTCTCTCCGCCGTAAAGAGAACTCAATGATTGAAGAAAAGCGCAGCGGCACGCTGGAAACTTCTATAGGAGCGTAATTTACCGGTGCTGTTGAAATAAGCTGTAAACTCACGATTATCTGCTCCCCCTCCGCTATTTGGATATCATGGTTCATGCAGATGGGAGCGATGCTGTTGCTGCTGAGGTTGACCGGCTTCTGCAGCTCCACAATAGCCACGTCATTGGCGAACTTCCTGCGAACGCCTTGGTACAGCGGATGGGGGACGATGCGATCTACCTGGGGAGGCGCAAAAATGTCAGATCACACATGAAAGAGTGCCACTTTTGTGTCCTTGAAAGATTTGTCAGTTACAGTTATAGCAAATTCTACGTATTACGTTTGTAAAAAGCCTACAAGGAAAACTGCGGCTACCTATTACGAACGTTCTTACGACCTATTTGGTTGGTATTACGAAGGATTAGTTCGTAACCTACAAAGAAAATACTTCGTAAACTTACAAACCATTTCTTCGTAAGCTTACGAAGTGTTATTTTCTTCGTAAGTTACGAATCAATTCTTCGTAATACGAACCAAATAGTTCGTAAGAGCGTTCGTAGTGCGCTGCCGCAGTTTTCTTTGCAATACGAAGAACTTATCTTCGTAAGCTTTTAGTGGTGTGGTTCTCTGCTGGAGTCTACTTACGTCAGATCTGTGCACTTTGCCGCCTTCCTCGTCATTCCATCCACTGTAGATTTTTCCTAAAGCCACCTTAAATTTCTCTGGCGGGAGCTGTTCGCCATTTTGGTAGAAGCAATGAGCCGCTGCAAGAGACAGCACAACAGAGAATAAGTTACAGAGCTCTAAATGCCAAAACAGACTCCACTGTAAATCCTGGAGCGACATTTGTGGCTCTTCGAAGAGCGACTGTGTGTCCCCAATTTCGTTGCACACCAGAAAGCAACGTTTAAAATCGTTTCTACTAAAGAGCGATATTTCTGAAGAATGTTGGTCTATTGGCGCAACGTTTCCAATATCGTTCTATAATAGCATCGCATTTTAGAGGCGGCCATATTGGGCAGCGAATGTTTCTCTTCAATTTAGTGTCGATATAGAGACCACTGAAATTTAAAACACGCGACATACACTGACAAAATTATAATCACAATTGTGCAGAACTCTGTACTCATTGAATTGTACTTGTGATCATACTCCAACGAATGTGATACCATTCGAACAAATGTGACACACATATTCGAACGAATGTGACACACTTTCGAACGAATGTGACACTTGTCACATTCGTTTGAGCGTGATGTCACATTCCCGGATTCCCAGTGAGAGAACATAGTAAAAAGTTGACGAAAAAATATTTCGTGTTACGAAGAAAAGAAAGACCGAGAACCAGCATTGCTACGTAATATACACGGAAAAAAAGATTAGTTGGGACAGCTGACATGTCAGCTGAGAGCGGTATAGAGAACACGGTTAGTTGATAGAACTAACCGATTGACTAGCCGGTTAACTAGCAAAAACGGTTCAGTTGCGGTTAGTTAACTTGAATCTGTTGGGAACGCGGACATTCAAAAAAATAAATAAAAGTGAAGGGAAAAAAATTCGATACCAGGTTGCGCAAACGTTGCACAGAACCACTTTCGTAGCACCGACCTGGACTCGAACCCATGCCCTGATGTGAAATTGCGAGCTCGATACCACTGAGCCACCGCCTCACATGAGACGTCACCGTCTAGCCGTCTCTATCTGAGGTCTGCCTACGGATGGACAGGGAAAGCGAAATTATTTTTAAGTCCGGTGTTAGTCCTCACGGCTGACCGTGTTGACTGCCATAACACAAACGTAAATGTTCGCGCAACAGTTCGCGCATAGCTCTACTAAACGACTATCTGGGATGTAATTGACATATCCGGGGGTTGTGCCAACAATTCAGCTGTAGACTAATATAACAATATCACTCACTTAATTACAACAAAAACGTCTGCTGTTGCCAACCAAATTTTTGCTCCTGTAAATAAAATGTTTGCTATACCGCTCCCAGCTGACATGTAAGTTGTCCCAACTTACTATAAGTTGCGCGAACAAATTCTTTTTTTCCGTGTACGTCAGATTGCTTTGTACCCTACGAAGGATTACTTCGTAGTCAGTCAAGTCAGTTCATGTTGTGTTCCGGCTGTAAGTAAATGTTAGGACTGCTGCCGCCTCACCCACCAGTAACGATGACGGACGCGCTGACAAGGGACCCGCCGCAGATGTAGTCGTACTGCTTGTCGGTGCTCTTGAGGTAGATGGCGGCGTGCCAGGGGAAGGCGCCCGGCGCCGCCTTGTCCCCGTTAAGGGTCAGCGCGGCTGTCTGGCCCCTCACTCGTCCGCACTCGGATGGCAACTTGAGATCGAAGCCTTTTGAAAGGAAAAACACAATGCATTGAGTAACATTGGAGGCGACACTGATACTATGGGACAAATGTGTGGATGGATGCTTGTAATAACGATGCCCCCGGAGTAAAAGCCCAGTTACCCTCAACAAGGAAAACGGACAGTTCGCATTTGCAATTTCAGCTAGTCAGAATTTTCGGTTGGGCGAATTAAAAAATATTGACATGACCGTCCATGTATATAACTGTAAATGGAACAACTCCAATATCATTCAATCAGAAAGTCGTATAAAATAAACATATTTTTCCGCCAAACAAGGACAAACTAGTAGCTAAGTATAGGAAAAATCATAAAGCCACGAACATTTTTATTGGAGGAACTGCCCTTTATCACATTGATCATTTGAAATTGGCAGGTGGACACACATGTGCCACAAACCTTACACACTGCCTTAGAGCGAAAACTGACTACTTATGAATTTCAGGGGTTTCCCGCCCGTACATACCTATCACCCCGGACAAGACGATAGCTAGTGGAAGGAGACGTGGCACAAGGACTGACATTATTACTACTATATTGAAGTGTGTTTGATCCTGTGGCCGGGCACACGGAGTCCTGACAACAAAGACGTGGGCATAATCGGACATGTAATCCAAGAATAGAACAAATTCTATGCTAGTATTACCACAAAATAGACATAAAAGTCGTCCAAACAAAGATTCTGCCTACCTCCGTTCTAGCCTAGAAAAACGGCAAAATTCATTTGGTTTTGAAAAAACCGAATGAATTTTATTGTTAAACTGATGACATTGATTGCACATTGACATTTAGTGTGTACTGGCGGCACTGCTTCCCACTCACCTGCGGCGCCCTGCTGGGGTTTCCGATGAGTTTTTCCTCCGGAGACGGAGCGTCTCCAGCGGCAGGCACCGCCAGGGAAATACCGGCTTCACTGACCCGGCGCTCGTCTCGTCCTCACGATCCCGCCCAGACTGCAGGCCCGGCGGGCTCCCGACGCCGGAGCGGCTCCGCCGGGAATCCGGCGACTCCTACCGGCTCATGCCATAATTGCCCGCGTGGCGTAGCGATCAACAACAAACTGCGAGCTTGGCTTGACGTCGGCGGTCCGACTGCGCTGCCGGCTCCGAGTCCCCCTCCCACCTTCAACGCGCACACACACACACACGCACACTGGGCTTCCGACCGCGTACCTGCCGCTCGGCCAGCACATATCCCCCTCCTCCTCCTTATGCGCGGATGGCCTTCTCCAGACTGCTTCTTTTCTCGTGTTCCCGCAGCGCAGACCCAGCCAGTCCGGTCTACACTGTTATCCGATGCGGCTAAATACATCGCGCATGGCCGATGGTGAATTTTTCTTGTTTCTTTTTAGAGTCAATACAACATTGCAAACGTACTGAGATCTGTAGGGAAGCAGAGTTGTGCACAGTTGAAATTTACAATACTGTGCAGGGTGCCCCATCCACATACAGTTGAGTACGTTGGGCTGCCTATCCCACGATCCGCAGGCGCACTGACAGGCGCTAGCGGCCAGCTGCGAGCTGCCAGAAGTGCTCTTCGGCTGTCAGCGTCGAGGCGGGCGAGGCGGGGCGGAACCGACCAGATCGGGCCACTGCGAGTGCGCCTTTCTCGCCGTGTCGCTAACCAATCTTCGTTAATTCGCAGTAGCGAATAAGAAATTTCGGCTCTGCCTGACCCGAATCCACTTCGCAGAGACCTAGGTAACCTTTTGCATGAACGCTGTGCAGTGCGGCGCACAGAGGTCCGAGAGAGCCGTTTCTAGGGACATAGAGCCGGAAAAGAGGAAAGAGGAAAGAGGAAAAGAGCCAAAATTGCTGTTTGGGTTTGCGATTTCCACTCCATAATGATGCCGGGGCCCATATTCGAAGCCCATTTTCATTTTATCTTTATACATTCTGGTCGGCAGCCCGCGGGAGGAAGTGTTTTTACACTCAATTTGTCTGCATTTTCTTAGTCACATGATGTTTAGAGCATATGGCATTTCCTATTTAAGGAATCTACAGTCGACGTGTTTTGAAACAAAAAGCAATAGAAATTAGTTAGGCTACAAAAATATGTTGATACCTAACTTGCACTGCGACAAATCGAAGATATTCTTTAAGAAACGCACTTTTTCTTCCACCTGAAACGGTACTTCGAACATACTGTTGGCTGAGTCAAGAGTATGGTACTGCTAACCCAGTGCTTACGGTTTTAGGTTATGGCATGTAGCACAACAGAAATAACGGCACGGTGGACTTGAGCCCGGCGAGTTTTGAGCCCGGTTCGGGACGAGCCCGGACTTGAGCCCCGATTTGATCCCTCATTGAGCCCCGACATGAGCCCTGCCCGCATCGAACCCGGGTTTGAGCCCGGGTTTGAGCCCGGACTTGAGCCCCGATTTGAGCCCCGTCACTATATTCATATAAGAATGCGTGTGTGAACATCTGCGGACAGTCCTGCACGCACTTCTGCGCCTCATAGACTCTTTCTGGTGACCCCGCAGAGGTCCTGACACGCATAATCCATAGATATTACTGATGGGGCTCAAAGCGGGGCTCAAGTCCGGGCTCAAGTCGGGGCTCAAACCCGGGCTCGATGGGGCCGGGGCTCGGGTCCGGGCTCAATGCGGGATCGAATCGGTCGGGGCTCGAAGGGGCCGGGGCTCAAAACTCGCCGGGCTCAAGTCCGCCATCCCAAAATAACGCGATGAAGAAAGAATTTATTGGAATGCTATGAAATGGGCTAAGTGGTGAATATGAATAGTGTTTAAACAAAAGCCAGGACAGGCACACTGTTAAAAAATTTATCGTAATTTTACGACAAATGTTCTGTTAAATTTTCAACACGAACTTCCCGTGAAATAACGAAAAAAGTCGTAAAATTACGAAAAAATTACGAATTGGGCCGTAAAATTACGAGATGGGTCGTAAATTTTTCATGCACAGATCTGTATACGTTCCCATTCTTACTGCTCTATTGCTCACGACAGTCGAAAAGGGGACATCTATAGTGAAAGATCAGAAAACATAAATTTTTTTACGAAAACGTTCGTAATTTTGACAGCTTAGAAAAACTCGTAATATCACGAACATTTCGTGTTGAAAAATTAACCGAACTTTTGTCGTAAATTAACGAAAAAGTTCGTTAAGCGGAATATAATCAATTAAATCTTCGCGCTACACTCTGTAATTACGAGAAAAGTTTCGTAATTTTACGATAGCTGTCGAAAATATACAACATTTTTCGTGTTTACACGTCGCAGGTTTGTAACTTTACGACACTCTTCGTATTTTTACGTCTTACGTTCGCAAATTTACGATACTTATTGTGATGAACTTTTTCGTAAAATAACGATTTCTGTTAACAGTGCACCGGAAAACATAACCTTTGAACATTGTTTGTAAACAACAGTATCTGTAGCTTACGCAACTTTAACACGGCGCTGCAGTAAATGCCCTCGTAAACAAAATTGTTTTCAAGGGTTATCTACACTCTACGAAGAAAATCATTCAGTCACTACCTATTGATAGATTTCGCTTCATTTCAGGAAAAAACGGAAACATTGCAGGTGCGGGGGGGGGGGGGGGGGGCGGAGGTAGTGAGGAACTTCCGACATACCACTTGCCACTGTCGTCTAACCGCGCCACAGCTGCAGCAACAAGAAAACCTGCATCACATATCGAATTATCACGCCGAACAGGCAGTGGACACCAAAATAAATCCCTGCAGCGCGAAAACACGCCGCACGCCAATCAATTACCCTACCGATATTTGGTAACTGCCGGGAGGAGCAGGCACGTCAAATCCGAGGGGGGGGGGGGGGGGGGGAGACTGGGGCATAGCCCCTCCTAACTTTTGGCCGGGGGGGGGGGGACAGAGGGCCACAAGATATTCGTTTCAAGCGTAAAGACGAAGTCAGAGTCAAAGAAAATCGACAGCTTTCGGCTCGCCTCGCTCGCCGGAATAACTTGCAGGGCCGGTAAGCCGGGGGGCACCTCTGTCTTGTCACCAGTCTGTGTATACCCGGTAGTGAGTTGAGGTGGCCCTTGCTATCTCCCAATCCATAACATGTTTTCTCGCTCAGTAAGCTGCTCCATCTTTACGTTCACGAAAAAAAAAAACATGTCTCTCGCTTAGTCTAGGGGTTAAACACAACTACTATAATCGTCGAAATAAAACTAGATTTGCACGAGTGGGGGAAAAATGTGCTTCCTGTGTCACAAATTTCACTTTGCGTAGCATTTTACCCCCTGGAGGATAGGCAACCAGGGACCCATTTTGATTTGCCGAGAAATCGGTGTACGACTGTATTAATACTACGGAACATTTCAAACGCTATTAAATGCCAAAGTGACTCGTCGTACACCCTCAAAATTGTATGCTTGAATCACGAATATGTCCCCGAGAATACATCATATGCTTGAATCAATCATCACCCTAAATACGAATGCACCTTACAAGCATGCACCTTGTATCACGTTAAATGCGTATGCTTGACCCAAGCATTTCCACATTCTCGGGGACATTCTTGATTCAAGCCTACAACTTTGAGGGGGTAGTGTGCGTCGATCGTTGAAAACCAATCACTGAAAGCGACGCTAAAACGGTTGGGTGGTGTTTCTGGAAAGTTGGCTTCGATCGCTAAATACAAAAGCCGCCGTGCTCTTTGCAGATGTTTGTTACAAAATCTTTTTCGCCACGTTCTGTGCAAGACAGGTGTAGGGCTGGCCTATCCTGAGATACGATAAAGATCGAGCGGGCCTCGTCTCGAGGTGCACTTTGAGTGTATCACTGGCGCGTTGATTAAAGCCCATCTGCTTTCTCACCGTGCGGCACTGTCAGCTCTGCGATCGTGTACCCGACTGAAAGCAGGCAATATGTTCAAGATCGCTTTGCTTGTAGCGACCGTCGCTGCACTCGCTCAGGTGATGAAGCAATTAATACTCCCTTTACAGCGCAATTAATTAACTTTGGATGTTCATACTGACTGCGCCTCTGTGAACACTGAGTGCGATGTACGGTAGGTGCATCTTGAAAGCGGAATTTTTCGACAAGGAAAAGTTTGCTAGAGATATAATGCTTCTCAATTTTTCGCTTTATCAACACTGGTAGAACAAGCGTTGAGAAGTAAGCACTTGTCATACATTCTTGCCATAGAACACCAGGGTATTCTTTAGTTCTGGTAGACGTTTGTGCTTGGGTGGCCCGTATCCACAAAGTGGAATTTGTTGAAGGTTTCTTGCGCCATCTTTTACGCCAGCTCATATGTAAATTTTTTATGTCTACTGTCCAATTAAGTCATGTTGACTCTGATTGAGTGTAAGGAGAATAGCATTTCTGGATAACACCTACATTGCAAACAGACGTACGTAAAATCGATATATCTGGACCACTCTGATCGCCCCACAGAAACGAAATCCGCCGCCACGACCACAGTATATGCTTAATATCTTGTAGATCCTAGTTCTTGGGCCATAAAATTATTTGCTGCTGTCAAATGTTTTTGTCAAATTATTATTATTAGGAAGGAGATTTATCTGTTGAGTTTAATCTGAGTATATTTTTCAGTCGATCCCCGTCGAGCACGGCGCAGCTCAGCCAACAGGTTTGTTTTTGCATCACTCTGTTAACACTTTGTTGGTGGTGTTGTGAAGGCAAAGCGTCTTCGATTGAATTAACCTTTCGGTGAAAAACGAAATTAAAACGTTCAGAAATATTGTGCGATATAACCATGGGCGCTGGATCTGTGAAACAAATAAATACTGCTTATGATTTTGTGAGAACTGACAAAATTGTGAATGCATGAAAACAATAAACAAATACAGCACCTCATTTTTCAGATTTTAAAATAATGACAAGTTTATCGTCGATAGCATGTTTTGCCAAGTGACTCCAGATGTCGAATATGGCGGACACACTCCAGTGACAATATACATATTTGCTACGTTTTTCCGTCATTTGACGATTAGTCTTCTCAGTGCAGTGCATTAACTGGATATAACGGTATTATTTTGAGCTCTGCATGCGGATCTCCGCCTTCCACGGATCTCTAAATATATGGTAGATATGCACAAACGAGAAAGCTACGTCGTACGTCGCCTCGTGCAAATTAGTACGAAGTTTACGCTTACGTGTAAAGAGGTGGGTGGGTTACCCACAGATATGACCGTAACTACTCACAATGTTGTCCACATGAAATTTTACGCGTTGCGCGTCTCCATACCAGGATATCGTGCACAACAACGCAGAAAATTTTGCTAAACAATGCATAATGTTGTGTGCGTAACGGTTACGCCTTAAGTCCATCGTGATCGTGCGGGTATGTTTTGGTGGGCATACGCTAAGCAATATGAACCGGTCTTGCTATCACAGATGTCGGCGATCGCCTTGACCAACTGGAGTCGTGCCTCAGCAGTGGGACTTCAGAGAAGGAGAACCAGCTGACTGCCATATTCCAGAAGTGCAGGGCCGAAAACGACAAGGACTTCCGCGTGCGCCTCTGCATGATCAAAAGCACGGCTCGCAGTGACCTTAAAGAGATGACCAAACTTCTCTGGTGTCTGTTCAAATCGTAAATAGGTCAGATTGGCACAGCATTTGCACTTCAGCTTCTAACTGCAGGAGTTTGTTTTACTTGTTCAGAATACGTAAAACTCGCAACATTACAGAATTACGAATGTAGAAGTGTAGAAAATGCAACGATCCCACATATCAAGAAAAAATGAATACAGAAAAGTTGACTGAGGATAGATAAAGAAGGGCCGATGAATCAGGTCCATTATTTGGCACCGCGATTAAATTTTAGAATATTTTAATGCCATTAAAGTTCATTTCAGTGACCTTCACATAATGCCTGCCCAATAAACGTTGTTACAATGTTATTCATCCCAAAGCCCTCTCCAAACTTGACTGTAACCCACTGCACACCCACTGCAAGGTTAAAACCACGGACCTTCATCCATCGATGCAAAGAGCCGGGAAGAGCGCGTACAAAGTTGGTATTTCTCGAATGAACCAAATTACCAATTTTCATTAGCTACTGCAACGAAAAGAAACGCTTCTCGATTCAAGGCCTGAATCCCTTATCCAAAAGGCTTCAAGTGCTTGAGGCGTTGTCGGCACTTGAATCATTTATCTTTCCGTGATTAAGAGATAAGCCTGAGAGCATCGTAAAATGTATTCATTAAATGTGAATGGAAAATTTCTACGCAGCTAAGTCGTGATTACAGCACACTTAATGTTTATGTACCCCTATGAACACTACTGATCAGAGCATATATTGTAATATACAATATTGTACATTTATATGCACAAAATTTTCATTGCAATGCACAATAATCGTGCATTCCTTTCGCCACGCGATTATTGTGCATTACGACGTACAATTTTTAAAATGGTGGTCACTACAATGCCCAACGTCCAATATTCTACATTATAACGTATGCTTAGATCTGTGCAATGTACAAGAATATTGCACATTGACATTTGTGCAGAAAGAACATAACCAAGGTATGCTTCCGCCACATAGAGTGAAAGTTCAGGTGCTCCTTCTAAAATAGTAGCAGTATGGTAAATCTCTACCAACTATCGTAGATAAAATAGGTCTAACGGCTAATGTACTCGAATGTACTAGCTACTATAGCTAGTAAAACTACTACGCAGCTAACACAAGATGTTAAACATATGCTGCTCATCTTGTCTGCGTGCCGACCGCGTCGCTCATGGCGAATCACTGCTTCGCTATTCACGTCAGTTGGTCGAAACGGCCGGGGTGGGGGCGGGGGCAAACACCGGGCGGATGTCGTTCCGCGTGCCGCGGCCGGCGGTTCAAATAGTTCTACGGCATACATGCTTGTTTCGCCTCCTAGTGGTATCCAGACAAACAAACAATGTTCCCGGCGGCATCGGAGGTATCTGCCGAGTCTTCCTGCACCACATATTAAAGCACAACCGTTTAATTCTGTCGAAAAGAAGAATTTCAGTGACCCGCAGATGGCGCCGGGACGACATCACGCACTGGGGGAGGTTATAACTTTCAAACGGCACAACGTATCGCAAATGGCGACGGACCATTAGGAAGGTGAGGAAATACGTCCCTCTGCCGCGCGCCCCGGGTTGGGTAGTCAGCTGGTAAAGAAAAGACGGCGGCCATCTTGACTCGCACCGCTCTTGCGCGTGTCCCCTGGAGAGCACCGATACAGGTCAGGCAGCCTCAGTCCGCGTCCAGCCGCCATGCGTCACACGCTGCTCCTGCTGCTGGTCCTCGCTGCCGGTGAGTCTTCGTGCGGTGCTTCGCGGTCAGCACGGGAAGAAGGCAGGCCTGTGCATCCAAACCCATGGGCAAAGTGTACGACGAAGGAGTTGATGCCGCAACGAATTCCCAGTTTCCGTGACCGGCCTAAAATCAACGGCAAAATGCGATGTGCCTACTCGTTTCTGTGCGCTAACCGCTCCTATCAAGGGGAACTCACTCGGCCAAATCGTGTCAGCCGGATTACCCCGAGTTACCCCGGATTACGCTCGCATTGCACCTGGATTACCCTGGTATGGGTTACCTCGGATTACCCCGGATTACCCGCCATTTTCACGGATTACTTGCCAGTAATCCGACCCGGATTACCTTCAGATTACCCCGGGTTACCCCGACCTTGTCAGCCGGATTACCCGAGTCGGTACCCCCTTGGCTCCTATAAAGCAGGGTGGAGCCCATGTTGAAGGAGATGCGGGCTTGCAGTGTAAAAATATTTTCGGCACTTTAAGAAAAATCTACTCTTGTATTGTGTTCAAGATTTTTCGTCACACATGCTCTGTCGAAAAATCGTCACGGACAACAAATGTATCTAGGATTGATAGAAAATAAAAAAATATTTTGTCACGAGACGAGAAAGTCGTGAAGTGACGCAATATGTCGGTGACAAATATTTTGCCATCGATATTTTTTGTTACACGACGAAATATATTTACAGTGTGATTGGTGGTCACTCTTTTCTGTGGTTGTTGATGCCTTGCCAAGTGACGTTTATTTGCGCTGCAGATACGCTTTTAGTGCGAGCAGATTGCGACGATGGCCAGTTTCGGTGCGACAACGGCCAATGTACGCTGGCAGCCCACAAGTGCGACGGCGGGAACGATTGCAATGACAAGTCTGACGAGGGATTTCCACAGTGCAACGGTGAGTCGTTAAGATAGAAATATAATGACTTCCGACCGCACAGTCCAGGCGAGATTGTTCACGTCAATCTACAATTTTCTACATTGCAATTCACATGTACAAAATTGTACGTTCAAATGTAACTTGTACATTGTAATGTACAAGAGTTTAAAAATCGTACATTGTAATGCACAGTAGTCGTATGGTACAGGCAATGCACAATTATTGTGCATTGTTATGCATAATTTTGTGCATTCCAATTTACAATATTGTACATTATAATGTCTGCTTAGATCTGCACATTACAATGATGGCAAAAGGAACAACATTTAGTGTTTAGTGTCCAGCATTGGGCGAACTCGGCACGGCCAGACCATGACCAAGCGCGCACTGTCTCCCTCGCACTCACTTGGTTCTTATGAGTGGACGGAGACAGAAGATTTTGGGTCCGATTATGCCCGCCCGATGCAGAACACTACGAGATCGGTCCAAGCTCTATGCATGTGCGTGCCAGCCGAGGATTTGTTTATTGTCAGATAAAGAGTTTCAACTCTATTCGCGCAGCGCCCAACACTACGCTGGCCGTCGGGGACACGCTAGAGGCGAGCCTTGACTACTCGCAAGAGCACAGCCACATCGGATTTCTGCTGTGCAGGGAGGGCTACACCAACTGCAGCAGGCTGTGGACTGCAGAGGCCAACGCGCTGGGCGAGCTGCGGCAGAGTTCCTGGACGGGGTGCAACGCGGAGGGCGTCGACTGTCAATCCATACACGACTTGGTGGGTGAAAAGGACCTCCATAAACTACGTGGCATTGTAACACAGATGTAAACATACTGCGGAACATTGCACAAAACCATACGTCGCACAGCACAATAATCGTGCATTCCGTTTACCGTTCGGTTATTGTGCAGTGCAAAGTACAATTATAAAAATCTTGTCCAGTACAGTGCATACAAAATTATACATTTTAACGTCCAATTGTACAAGTCTGCTCAGATCATAACAGTAGAATGTACAAAATTATACATTGACATTTCGCGCGCGTGTGTGTGTGTGTGAAAGGGGGGGGGGGGAGGGGGCGGAGATATAAATTCTGTCGAAATCTGTCAAAAACACTCAGTGCTAGTCCAGTCAGCACGCCCATGTGACGTCGGCGGTTGGTGCGGGTAGATACAAGGGCGCAAGCTAGTGATTGGTGTACGTGTCAAGGCCAGGGGGAAATCACTGGACCATCATAACGTGTGCACAGGTTTCAGGATTTCAAAAGATTTATCAGGGCACTGACCCATACTTCTATATTTTTGAAAGTTTTGGGCAGAGTGACAGCCCGCAAATGCTTAATCTGACCTGGGAGTGTGAGTCTGGTCAAAACGAAGAATTAGATGCATTTTTGTGAGTTCTAGGATTTCACAAAAGTTGTACACAGGATGTAATGTGTGCTTGCCCCCTCGTGTCGAGTTGATGCAGAAGCGCAACCTTACAAATGTATGATATAATTTTTGCGTGCTCTGCCCACACGCCCGCACAGGTGATCCCCGACGACACGGCCAGGTTTCCGACCGCAGAGATTACCTTCGTGGTGGAGCACCGCCCCTCCGAGCTGGCTGTGTGGCTAAAGGGCCACCCCGAGCACGCGGCGGTGGTGCCGGCCATCGCCGCCCAGACACGGCTGCGGGTGAAACCGCGGCACTGGGTGACAGACATGGCCGTGCGCTTTGGCGGTAAGACGAAATCCATCCCATGACCAGGATTTCACCTAGTCGCAGCGGGAAATGACTAACCTACCAGTTTTGCTCTGTAATGTCATTTTTAGTCCCACGTGGACACATGTTATCGGTAACTCGGTAATCTTTTACAATGCAATAATGTAAATTTATTACGTCCATTACGACGCGTGAGGACGCCCAGGGTTCCCGAGGGTAACTTCCATATTAATCGGATGTATCCTTGCATCCGCTGGCATTCTTCGCAAGTCATGTTAAGTTTTCTGTTGCAATTGTAATTAATCTGACACAATATTTGAATCCTGATCTCTCGTGTTATACTTCGCAATAAAGTGCTGTCGTTTGCATTCGTAAGCATTTGGAAACCAGGACAATCTTTTTTTTTTACGTATTTAAGGTTTCTTGAAATGTGCGAGTTCCTCAGTGATCGTATGCCTGAGAGGTTAGTGTGGAGCTCCTTGCCAGTCACCTGGATACTTCGATCTGACGATACAAAGTCTTCGAGAAATGCTGAAACTACTGAAAATAACACTGTGGACAGACAATCTATTTACCTTTCGAGGGAATGGGCACCCACCTAACCTAACCACAGCGCCTAAAATGAACCGACACCCTCCAATCCTACTCTAAACCTCTCTTCCTAGTCACTTCACACTAAATGTGAATGTACAAGTTTGTACATACCTATGCACACAATTATACATTAATTATGAATGCGCAATTCTGTACATATTTAGCATCCTAAACCGAGGACGTAATTTATTCACGAAAGCTTTTAATTCTTTTTGGTATCATTATTTATTGGATCACAATTGCAACATTGTTACTGTGTCTCATTAATTAATAAAGGTGTTTGCGGAATCGTATTCCTCTTGCCGTTACTCCCCTCGCCACCGATGTCAATAGTAGGTACACAGGCAAATTTGTTAACGAGAATTTCTGGCACACGACAACCACCTGAAGATGTCGCCACGTTACGACGCGACGTTCATCTGTCACGTGACGACATTCATATTACGAATAAATCGTCACATATCGTGAAACTAAAACAGAGAGAAACTTTTCTATCCGTCTGAGCAAACATATCTCAAGTGACGACCTACTATTTGCGTCTTTTACATTTCGTCACAGGCTCGTAGTAAAATGACGATTAATATTATCACAGTGTTGGGCAACGGCAGGCAATTATTTTCCAGCAAGGATTAGCTGCTACAAACGTCTGCGTACATAATTGGCGTGAAGTGATCTGCATCCACGCCACGTAAAGTGTTATATTTTTCACGAAATGTTGAAATGTCAACATGCTCCATTTGTATCTCATGGTACCTACTTGAAGTGCAGGGACGTGGGGCCAATAGGACAGAAAGGAACTAATATGTTTTCTGCCCTACCAGCCAGGTACAGACATGTACATATAATACGATTACTTTCACTCTCACTTACGCCAGTTTTCTATTGATCCTTGACAGATTACGAAAAGTGACAAAGATGGAGGTATTAAATTGGAGAATCCCGCACATTTTAGCCCGGGCCGGATTCGAGATTAACTCCGATGCGCAAGATGATTGTGGTCCACTGGGTCCGAATTCGAACCCTATACGAGGAATTTTGGAGATATCGCGTGTACACAGACAAAACAGTTCGCGCCCATACGGCCTTTGCCATCGCTCAGCTAACGCGAGCACGTCTCCTGTGTATAGACTGAAAAATACGGCATGTGCTACACGATATACCGTGCGATTTTACTTTTACAGTTTATTACAGTGTAGGGATCGCCTAGAAGGCACTTGCTTCTGACGATACTTGCGAAGTGATGTTATTAATTTTAAGGAGCATACGGGGTAAGTTTTCACATTGTGTCAATAACAGGAATACGTAGGCAATTTTTTGACGCCTCGCTCGAAAATAAACGATAACTTGACAGGTCTCGCGCCCGCGAGTTAAGCAGCTCATGTCCCGTGCACGTGCACTGGGCTGCCTACCACGCCGGCGCGGTGGCCGCCAAAGTGTGCCGTACGCTCAGCAAGCACTGCTTGTTGAACAAGTGACGAGAATATATGTGACTCTATCGTGATTTTATCCGTAATTACGATGAATTTTCAATGGCTCGAATTAATATGTCGTCACGTGACGACGTATTCATTTGGCAAATGTCAAACTGAAACAGGAAACAATTTTCAATTTTTCGGAGCAATAATATTTTAGGAAACGATTTGATAGTCGCATCGTCTGTGCCGACTTTTTCGTTTGAGATGTAGCCAAAGGAATATCGGTAAATGACGATTATTTTTAACGGTCATGCACATCTTGCTGTGCGCTGGCGCGGCAGCAGACGCCCTCTACAGAGACAATGCAATACACCGGGAATCCAGGAATGTGACATCACGATCCAACGAAGTGAGATGTATCACATTCTTTCGCATGTGGTGTCACATTCATTCGAATGTGGTGTCACATTGCTTTAAACGTGACTCGTAAAAATATGCCTTCCTCGTCAAAGGGATCTCACAAGGATTTAACAGCCAAATCACTGACAAATCACTAAATGTAAAACCTCACCCTGTACGAAAAGAGCGAGATAAGGACTTTAGTGATGGGTCCGGCAACATCGGTTTCGAGGACAGGATCACCTTCTGATGAAGCTTCACCAATCTAAAGTGTTCAACGTGTTCTTGGGACTGTTCTCGGAATAAAACTGGGAGTACCAGCGTCGATAACGGGATATAAGACGGTCCTCCTTGACTAGCATGGGCTTGTCTTGAAACTGTTTGTGGTTTAAAACTTGTAAGTCCCGCTCAAACTGAAACAAAAGTAACAAAATGTAAAATTACTCCGATGCGCGCGTAATTTAAACTACAGGTTAGGATTGGAGGGGTTTGCTGTCCTTTCCAGACAATACATGACACGCAGGAACAGAATAACTTGTCTCTGGCAAGGTATGAAACAATGCCCACCACCTGTTTCCGCATTCGCGCCTTCGCTTATGCAATTTTTTTTCTGTACGAACGACGTACTCGCATAACGGACAATGTTAGCCATTGCTACGCACATCTTGTCCGTTTCGATGCTTACTACGCCAATTATGCATAATGCGTGACTACGTGGTGTCCCAGCTCAGTCGAGCCAGGGAGGTAGGCAAGCCCGCAACACTGGTCTCTTGCGAGGTGCCCCCCCCCCCCCCCCCAATCCTGGAGAAACTTCTGTCGCTCCCAGACACACTGATTGGCTGTGGACAATTTTGAACAGAACTACATGAAATTCTGTGCACCTATAAGCTTTAGTACGATTTCTTACATGTGTAAGAATTTTAACACACTTCTGTTAAATTTCTACAACATATGTACAATTCGTACTTCGTACATAGTTATAAGTGCACAAAAATGAATGTAGTTTACGTGCGAGTTCTTTAGTATTCCAGTACAAAATTTTACATAGGCCAAATTTGCGCATAATTGAGTGAATAAATCGCCGTAGTTACAGACAATATTCATTCATGAGGCTTCAGTGCAGACAGTTTTACACACCATTGAACTTTATAATGTACATAAGCAATTGCTGTGGAAAAGCGACATTTTGTCCTAAATTTCGTCGTTCTCCTGAGAGCAATGCTGAAAATCGTGAGTTACGACGCGATTCGCCCTCACCATGATGCACTCCCCGATGAGGACGATCTTGGCGTAGGGGACCAGCAGCGGAGGGCAGTACATGCGGTGGACCACTTTCTGTAGTAGCGGCTCGATGGGAGTCACGGACTGCAGTATGACGATGGGCCCAAAATATGTGTCCAGGAACATCTCGACGTATCCGGGTCCGATCTGGAAGCACTTTGGTGTGATTGTGACGTCCACTGTAAAAATTTTAGCAGCCACGTTTACACGAGAACCATGGCTAATTTTCACAAAGTATCTCGTCATAACTGCTGGACGAGAATCTCGTCAAGTTTAAGTAAAATAACATTCTCGTCAAGGCCGTCGAGCAGAATGGGAACGGGACAGATTCGACCCCGGTGCCCTGCAGTTACCATCCTAGTGCGCTACCCACCATGGCGTTGTTACTGCCACCAACGATTTAACGAGCTTTGACGAGCTGACAAAAATTTCATCTCTCTGGAGTGACAAAATGTTTATCATTCATTTTTGCCATCATGACTTTTAAGTCTTTTTTTAAAATTGGTATTTGGAAAAACAAAATAAAAATGCTGTCGCTCGTTTTCTTATCACTGGACGAAGCTCTAGTCGGTCTTGAAGAAATCATCTGAAGGTGGTAAAGGCCGGTAGAGGCAGCCTGGAAGAAAAGTAACCTACGATCGGGCCCATGACTCCAATATTTTCTATGTTTCGGGCAATTTTCAACGACATTTGCTTGTCTGCAGCTGCCGCATTCTAAGAATTTACGCACAAAAAAAATTGTGCATAATTTATGTACAGAAATTTTTTTCTAATCATTTAATGTATTGGGCACGTGCCAGGTGTTCCTATTCTGGAGCGACATTTGTCACTACCATAAAAGCGACATTTTGTTCCCACTTTCGTCGCTCTCCATAGAAATTGTCGCCCTTCAAGAGCTACATTTCTGAAGAACGTTGCCCTAAAGGAGCGACGTGTAGGGCGACATACGACACTTAAGCAGGGCGACGTTTCATGTATCGCGCATCGCACCATGCATCGCATTTCAGCGTCACGTGGGCAACGAATCCTTCTCTTCGATTTACAGTAGGGTTCGCATAAGTAATGACGAACCGAACATATTGGTCAATACAAACCTGATTGGCCTTGACGTGCATGCTCAATAAGCGAACCTTTCCGAACAGGTTCAGTTCATGGTTGAGCTGGAGCTCAGCGGTGTGCTGCCGCTCCCCTTCGCCTGGTCTCCAACGGGCCTCATAGAGGTGTCTGCAGACATACATAGGCGTGCAAAACTACAAATGACTATGTAAATCACCGGTTTCAATACCCGGGCAAATCACGTGTCGGCTCAAGGCATTTGTGCATGGACCTTTGTCTTTAGACGATTCCGACACCGCTCCTGAGAGGGCAAGAAGCCGTCGCAGCCACGAGTACGCAGCACACGCAATTGATCACTAACAAATGCGCGTATGCGCTGTAGCGGTTACCGCATGTTGTCCCTTTCATCCCAGCACACTAATTTTTTTCTTTTTTAAAAAAAATTATGCACATTGGGATTTGTGCGTGACTACGCTGCACAACGAAATTATCCGTGCAATTTTTGCAGAGGCTACGATTTTGTTTCTAGTCGCCAAGAGTTGATCTTTGGAAGAGGTGTGCTTTAAGGGTCCACCTGCAAGGCCCTAAAGGGCGAACCCGACGACACCTCCTCCAAAGATCAACTCTTGCCGACTAGATACGAAATGGCAGCCTCTGCCAAACGTGCGCGGCTAATTTTGTTGAGCAGTGTACGTATAATTACTCACCTCCGCTACTTACAAATTTAAGCGTACCCTACATAGAATATCATAGATAACGAAAACCTGTTCGTGATTGCGCACAAAATTGCACGTGATTGAGGATAAATGCGTATGCGTACTAAAGGCCGAATCACACTAGCGGTTGGCGGGGCGGTTGTGCCTATCACACTGCCCGGGTGCGCGGCGCGGTGGAAGCTACCGCTCCACGGGCAACCTTACCTACGAACACCAACTGAGTTGCCCATGAAGTAAAAAGAGAGCCAAAGAAGAACCAGACAAGTTCTTGTCGCATACAGTGCACGCAATCACAGAAGGACTTATTGCATATCCGTGAATTCCAGATTGGCTTGCAATTCGGAATCGGCACTTCAGCCGAACAATTCCGATCCCACAACACACGACGTAAGTGATCTACTTCAATGACCTCAAACTTCTTATTGAGTGCAAGCAAAGTTTCAAACTATACATGGACCACATTTAAAAATTATCACCTTCCCAAAATGGGAACATCGCATTTCTGCACCTGGTAGTTCTTCCTATTTCTCTTCCCCGGGGCTACTTCCCGGCCGTCTTCCCCGGTTTCTTCCCGTGCATTTCTTCCCCTTAGGAAATAGAATATTCTGCCTCCCTTCTTCCCCTAATTTGCTCAACACAGCGCTTGGTATTTAATTTCCTTCGTATAATTTCCTCTGCCGCTCCGCCGTGCGCGGGGTATCGACACGTCACCGCGTTGCGCGCACCGCTCCGCCTCGCCTGCCTGGGGACCAGTACGGTAAGTTGCGGCGTGCAACAGTTACACAATGCGAGAGTGGTACATCGGCGCATGAGAAATGATAGATAGATAGATTGCAGTTACTTGCGGGTATGTCATGTTGCACGGCAGTCAGTCAGTCAGTACTGAGCACAGTTCAGGTTATTGCAAACGTGCCAGTGCTGCTCATAATCTAAACGTGTCTAACATGGGCAAACCTCTCTCAGCGAAAACTGGCCGTAGCGGCCATATCTTATATTTGTGATGGTGTATTTTATTTTAATTACTGGTTTCTCCACCGATAGGAAAAAGAAATTCACTAGTTGAAAGTGCTGCTAATCAATGTAAATGACACACCATCCTCTAAAAATTGGTAAGTAATTTTTAAATGATAAAACAATTTCAAAATGGCTTTCAAAACCGATCTGGTTATTTCAGCGATACAAATTTTCTACGGACTCCTCAATTTAATGAGGTATATAGGGTTTCATAAAAGGATATTATACAAGTTATAAAAATGACATAATCCATTTCCACGGTAGGCGTTTCACTTCACTCAATTTTGTGACAGCGTTCGATTTATGGCGTGAGGAAAAGGTTAGATCACCGCTAACGGTATAGTGTGCAGTAAAGATACACCATTGCTTTGTAAAATATGTACTTCATAACCAAGCATTTGTAGAACCACAAATACAGCTACACAAATTCCTATTTTTCACAGCAAAACTACGTACAATTTGAAACTTATCAAAATGAAAATTTCACGGGCAGCACTTTATTTCAGGATTAACACAGAACATGCGCCATGTGCCTTAACCATAAGCATACCGTTGCGGGAGCATTTATGAACGCCGGCACGTTATTTTTAAACCACGCATCCGTGCTTTGTACCGCAAGACAGCAGCGCCGCGCACGGAAACCGCACGACAGCGGGAAACGCTTCTAAAGCTACGCAATTCCATGTTGTTTTTAATTCGAAATTCGTTGATCGAAATTAAAACAAATCTAAGAATCACATATAAAATTCATCAACGTCTCCCTGCCGAGTGGTGCCCCCGCGCGGCGTCGCTGCCAGACGGTTACACAAACGTCGACTCAATAAATGCTCAATACATTCTTATAGCGTTGTGCTCCGGTGCCTGCGCTAACGCATTATCGTACAATAATATCGTTACCTAATGCACGATGTCGGCCAGTCTAACACTGAGCAGTTCCCTCTATAAAGGGAAAGCGACCACCGCTGGCAGCGGCCGCCGAACAACGCGCTCCTCTCGCCATAGCGGTGCCGCTTTGATGAAGGTGCACTGGCCAGCCTAAAGCTGAACCCTTCCCCCACTATGGGGAGGACAACTGCAGGTGGTCACCAGCGCTACCCCACGCCATCAGCACCGCGCCGCTGATGTGGCGTGTGCCGCCCCCGGCAGGGCGACAATCAAGCGGCACATGCTGGTGAAGCGCTGGCCATGGTGCCTCGCCGGCGCCTGATCTAACACACACACATTTTGTTGCGGCCGTCTGTTTCTTGAACCTATATGCCACGTAAACTTATAACGAAGTTTTACGAATTTTGCCTATTGAACATGAGCAAACAAGTAGTACATGAGAAAAACTTCCTAAATAATTTCGCACGGATCAGCGCTGTCTGATGCATCTCTGTCTGGCAAGGCAGACATGGCTACATGCTGACTTGTATATTTTTATGCTCCCGTCCTACTTAGAGGCACAGTTTTCAGCAGAAAAAGTAGGAGTCAACTGAACAATGGTTCGCCCAGTGGGAGGAATAAAAAAAAGCGCCGATGCAAGGGACACCTCGCTCCGCTCGGGCCCCAAAAAATACGTAAAACACCAAATACCGCTTCCTTGGGATTTTTCACTTCCCAGCGCAAGTCATTCAATACAATAAAGCACTGCCTGATGTTGGTGATGGGGCCTACAATAACAGGCACTGGCTGTGTATTTAAATTTCGCTAGGGTGGTCTTGCGCAAGTTAAGCCTGTCATCTAGCAGTGCTATATCCTGAAATATAATAGAATCTTGTTGACATTAATCAAAGAGGGAACAGCCAAGCTATGAAATAAGAACAAAACTCACAGTCAAATGTAGGCAAAATGAATTAGCAGTCTCTTGTCGAGAGGGCCGCCAGCATTTGGACTGCTTAGATGCTGTAGGTGACTTCGGCAGATTTTTTTAATACTCCAGCACAAAATTATAACAGTTATTACTACTGTTTTCTGGAACAATCGCAATAAACGCATTGTAACACTGACAACCTTGACAATGCGTGGTTACCGTCGGTTAACCCTTACCTTCTCTCGTAGTCACCATGTCATTCTTTGTATATTATTTGCTGCGAAAGAATATCTCGACTGCAGTTGTCAAGATAGGAGTGCCCTTTGTAGAACCCCAAAGGAGGCCTGATAAGGTTTCTTTTAAATGCCTGTGAATATCCTGTAACAAATTCCAAACAGAGCTATCGGAACAAAATAATAGAGGCGGATTTCATGTGGCTGATGCAAAATAAATACACGCTCACATTGACAATGGGCTCTGCCAAAATCTCGTTCAGATAAGCAGTCGAGTCCAGTTTTCTCCTCTTCTCTCTTTGTCTCTCATTTGCCTGTGCCTCATCATCACTGAGGACTTGAGGCTTTAAAGATTGTAAAAGAACTAGTTAAAAGGGCTGCACATACACATGGCAAAAACAGACATTGCTAACCCATTGGTACTTACACTGTTGTTTTCTTTGAAAAGAGCAAGGCGATGAAGGAATACCTCTCTAGGTCCAAGTAATGGAATCAGTTCCTCTACTGTCCTTTCTCGCAGAATACCAAGACTTTTCACGGTCACGCCCTGGTCTGTGAACGCAAATAAAGACATGATAACTTCGACACCAATCTTCACAACTTTAACCTCAAAGAAATGCGACAATAAACAATTATTCCACAAAACCGGAGAAAACCACATTTTCGACAATAAATCCGACAGAAGTTCACGACAAACTTCAATTAAAATAGAATCAGACCATTGTATTACGATAAAGCACAAAAGTAGGCAACTAGGAAGGAGCTAAGGTGAACGACGCTCACATGGCCGAGACCGGACACAATAACCCTACTTTATCGTATTATACAAGGTAGGCGTACGCCAGACCGCGTCCTGGCGTAACAGGCTTCGCTCAGCGCGAATCACTGTTCCGCCTGGCGCACGCCTACCTTGGCCTGCCGGCGGCTGTCTTCTGACGAGTAAGACCCTGCGGGGCCAACCGATCAGTAGAAAGCCCTGCGGGCGTCGCTGTTTCCGCACACTCGCATCTACGCTCATGTTGTGGCAGCCGGACGTATTTCACATTGCCTTTTTGTCATCGACGCCCGTTAACCTTTCCTAAACTACCCTTACCTTAAAGGCTAACCTACCCAGGTCTCCACTAACCTAACCTAACCGAGCGTGACCGAGTCGAGTCTCTGATCCGCTGCTCGACGACTCTCGAGGACGGGGTTCCTGGTAGGCTGTATTCGTTCGCCATACCCATACGATGCCTTTGTGCAGTGCCGCATTCTGCATTTCTATGACACTTAGTCCTCGAGTTTCAGCGGTCGTTACATGTAGCCCTCGAGGACGGGGTCCCTAGTCTCGAGACCAGTGGCTGTACTCGTTCACAGCCCCCCCCCTCACATGCCCTCTGCAGTAACGCAAACTTCATCTCTCTGAAACTCATCGCTTACTTGGTACTCGAGTGACAATGTGTTTTCAATGTGGCCCTCGAGGACGGGGTGCAAGGTCTCGAGAGCGGTAGGCGTGGTGTGGTGCCCTTGTTTCCCATTGCCGCGGCCCGCAAAGTCCAACGTCGAAAACCGCAAGTCAGTACCTCCTACCGTTCGAAAGATAGAAGTTAGCTCTCGAGCACGAGGGGCGGGGTCTGGAGAGAAGTCGTCCGAGTGGGGCGCCCTTCTTTTCCTTTGCCACGGCCCGCTCATGTTAATGTCGAAAAGCGCACGACGCTAGGCCGTACCGTTTAAAAGATGGAAAGTGGCTCTCGAGGACGGGGTGCGTGGTCTCGAGCCCCATGTCTTTGCTAAACGACCGGAATGATGGCCGAACCGCTATGATGGCCTGCGCTGCAAACCGCACCTCTCTAGGTGGCTCGGTTCTCCAGATATTCCCAAAAGTTTACTTCAAATGGACGCCATCTTGGATCTCGAGCACGGGAGAGCGCGGAGGGGGTTACTATGCCCGTGCCTGTATTCCTTTTCCCATTTCAGGGGGGGGTCGGTTCTGTAGCAAATTTTGATAGGGACCACCGTTTGGCCGTGATAGGGGAAAGTAGAGGGCCGCGCCTCCGCAATCCATCTTTTATATCAATTTTTTTTAAAGTTAATATCAATTGTAAATATTATCTACGAAACTACTAGAGCTACGGTAACACAATTGTGAGGTTGACTCCGGTATGCTAGTAGGAAGATGTGGTCCAAGTTTCAGCCTTCTACGACTAACCGTTCTCGAGAAATCGCGCGGACAGACAGACAGACAGAACAGTTTCTAGCTAGTCGGTCCAGTGCTTCGCTATCGCTCAGCCAATTAACAAATTTGCCACAAACGATCAGAAAGAACACAAGTAAAACCGAACGCAAGGAACACTGCACAATAGAAAAACCGAATACATAATGCAACAAAAATTAAATCAAAGGGAGACACCCGGCACGAACCAAAACACACAACTTACCGATAAAATTCTCAATGCATGAGTCCGGCGGCTCCCATGACTTCAGCAAATCGGCTAACTCCATTCCGTTCACTCACTGTCAGCGATGTCAACTCGTTGAACATAATTAATTTGTTTCGAAGCGGCGGTACTTGTGTACCAGAACCTGGGTGTGTTCCGCCATGGCTGCGACAAGCACCGGTTTTCAGAACGAACCCAAGTGTTGTGGCTGCTTTGTTTTAGAGGGCGGGGAACAAATGACGAATTGGCGCCGAATGTGCATGACATCGGGAAATAGAGCTTCAATGAAGTTACCGCAGACAAATTGCGTTTTGAGTTGGGGAACAAGAATAGCGACATTTCCAGAGCCCTCGCTCTAGATTCTCGCTGTCAATTACCCGAAAGTTGTAATAGCAAAAGCCACGCTATCTGCGGAAGCATATGAAATGGTTTTTGTCGCAGCATCGATATTAGCTTGAACAGTCAACAGTGTTCGGTGTGAAGATAGCGGCACACATATTAGTTGCCACAGCTAACTCTATGCTGCAACCCGTGTACGCACAAAAAAATGTCTATAAACATTTAGTGAGTTGGCTCGCTCGAACCGTGCACTGACTAAAACCTTGACAGGCAAGGAATGCCGATGCCGGGCCCGTGCAAGCAGTTGAAGTGGGACACATCTGCCCCGTTCTCGGGGATCTCTTGAATGTGGCAGGCCGCGAGGAACTCGTTGCGGCCGGCGAACGCCCAGGAGGCGCTGTCCACGGCGACGACGGGCTGCGGCTCCCAGGCGGGCGGCGCGCCCTCGGCGTGGAACCACACGAACACGAAGCCGTTTACGTCTCGGCACTCCCAGCAGCGCACCTTGGCAAACTCTGGGACTGCAAACATCAACATCACAGGCAGTTGTGTGATCACAGTGAATGCGCGGCTCCATTGTGGCTCGGAGCTAATATAGGTCCAGGCAAACAATTCAAGTTAAATCCTTTTGTACAATTTTCTGCCGTTCCGTACAGAGCTGAGCATACGTACGTTCACTCGCACTAAAATGTACATATTGCGCAAGGGTGTCCGTAAGATTCCATATACTTGACTCTGTATAGTGTTTATAGGGTGAAAAGGCAAGGTTTTTGTTTTGTCCTCCGCTTTTTTCACCGAGCAATAAAACCGTGGAAAAATTGAAAAACTAAAAATGGCATCTTTTGTCTTAAAAAATCTGTGTTCAGCTTTCTGAGTCCATCCTGCGGCGTTTGGGCGACAGCACAATGCATTTACGTGGGTTTGGTACCGTGCGCTATTTAAAATACGCTTGCTGTTATTATTATACGAGTAAGAAAAATTTTAAGTCAGATTTGGCCACTTAAATTTCCCCGCCTGGCACGCATCAAAGATGCATTTTATTTTGTATTAATAAACATTTCACTTGTTAAATGTCAAATATGCGTTCTCCTTACTAAAACACGCTGTACCCAGCCCTTGTATTACACTCAAATTATTTCAATTACCTATTAAGGCAAATATTAGTGAAAATATGCACATTTTCAATTCTTCCCAATTTTTCAGTTTTTTTTTCGTTTTTTCCGGCCTGTTTCTCTTCTGTTCTCTCTCTTCCAAAAAACAAACTGTTTTTTTCATCAAAAACACTAACTTTATACATGAGGATTTACTGCGTTGCGATTTCTACATTTTCATGTGAATTGCCACCCTTGGGGATACATCAGAGGCTACAATGACTTATCTGAGACCGCTTCACTACAGGTATCACGTAACATACTTAATACGGGCATTTGACTTCGTAGGTGTCACACACAATGATTTTCGAAATTGAGCCGCAGCGTATGGGGGTACCTAAGACACCGTTCTTAATTGATAGTCGTATAAGAAACCCTGATGCATCAGGGTTTATAATGGTTTGTGGTAACATAATCAATGTGTCGACACTGCAATCCGAAGTGAAATGTACATCACACGCCAGCTGTGATAAAATCCAACGTCACCTGAAGGGCAGTATTTTAAAAACTCATTACAGTAATCTGTGCGCGTCACACTTGGCTACTAAAGCTCCGTTCGTGATGAGTGCGCAATACGTTTCGCTGTGATGAAGCTCCAACTGCAATGCTCATTGCAATTCCAGGTGTAGTATTTTACAGTTATCACGCACCAAATGTTAATGTACAGGGTGCTTCAGATACGTACACCGCAGTACGTTGGGCTGCCTACCCTCCCGACTTCAGGCGCTCGTGCCGCTAAGAGCAGTGGAGAGTGGTGGGGGAGACGGAGCGGTGGCGGCGGCGGCGCAGCGCGCGCCGTGTCGTGTCGTCCGCACGAGTCGTCTGCTCGCCCGATCCGGTGCCGGTGCGAGCGAAAACGCGTCGCCCACAGGGCAAGCCGCGCGCCGTCACCGGTGCCGCGCAGTGGCGTAGGAAGTCTCTGATTTTGGGGGGGGGGGGGATATGTCGCGCATTTTGCCTACACCCAGGCGTTTGTTAAGCGGGTTGCCTAGCCCGGTCTCCGGTGACCGGGGGGGGGGGGGGGGGGTTAAACCCCCAAAACCCCCCTCTTCCTACGCCACTGGTGCCGCGTCCGTAGCGCCATCTCTTTCTACCAAGGCCGGATCGGGCAGCAGACGACTCGTGCAGACGAAACGACACGGCGCGCGCTGCGCCGCCGCCGCCACCGCTCCGTCTTCCCCACCACTCTCCACTGCTCTTTGCGGCACGAGCACCTGCAGTCGGGAGGGTAGGCAGCCCAACGTACTGCGGTGTACGTATCTGAAGCACCCTGTACTGCGGTGTATGTATCTGAAGCACCCTGTACTTTTTTGTACGTTGTAATATAAAGATCAGAGCATACATTATAATGTACAATATTGTGCATTTCAATGCACCAAATTGGACATTACAATGTACAATAATTATGCATTTTCTTTACCGTACGTTTATTGTGCATTACAATGTACAATTTGCAAAATCTTCTGAATTACAATGTACAAATTTGTACATTTTAACGTCCAATATTGTACAGTAAAATGTATGCTCAGATCTGTACATTGACATTTTGTGTGTGCACATTTGCGCTTCATCACAGCTAAACGCAAAAAAAATCATCGCAGTTAACGACAACAGAGAACACAGCCATGGCTCTGTTGACGTAGTGTACAACCTCGACGTTCTGCTTACCTTTCTGGGAGTAAGGAACGGCTGTGCACTTGCCGTCGCGGCCGTCAAAGCACCAGTTGTGGAATGGGCACTCTAGGCAATCCCCGCGAACGCGACCGCCGACAGCCATGTTGGCGCCCATGTGCGGGCAGTAAGCGTCCAGCACGCGCACGCGGCCCGACTCGCCGCGGAACACGGCCAGGTTGAGGCCTAGCGCGGTCACGTGATGCACGCCGCGCGCCAGGAGGCACGACTCGAGGACGGCGAACCAGCCGTTGGGGAACACGGGCGGCAGCCCGCCTACGCGCCGCCGGCGCAACGCATCCGCCGCGGCCCCCACCCTGCGGCGCGCCCCCCACAGGCGGCTGCCGGCTTCGAACCCAACGTCGTGGAGGTCCTGCAAGCGGCACGCATGCAAAAGTATGCTTTTAAACATGCACACAAAAAAATTATCTCCTGTGCTAAGTTTTCAAAATGGGGCGCAGCCAATGATTTCAGCAAATGTGCGCAACAAAGTGGATATCTGCGCAGGCGAAAAACTGCCATAGGCAACGGACAAATTAATGCGTAATTGGCTAAGCGATAGCGAAGCCCTGGACCGACTTGGTCAAAAATATTTCAAAATACTTCCAACTCCCGAACTGTGGTGGAATACGTACACGCTTTGCGTCAGTTCGCTTCACAGACCGCTGTTACGGTTCATTGAAATCAAAGTTTGTGGTCTTAAGGCCAGAAGTATTGCGCACTGTAGGGCGTGTGGTATTTAAGAGAAGGAAATGGGTGCCCGCACCACCCGGCCGCCATTCAAAATCTCGCGGGTGACACGATGGTGATTCGCGGTGATTCGCTGCTGTTTCGCGTTGAAATTTTCGCGTTCCGATTTTAGTGGCCATTCCTGCTCATAAAGGGAACTATTGACATAATAATGAAGCGCATGTCTTCCCTGTTGCAGCCGAAGCCGTCGACATCCGCGAACAAAGAAAATTGTATGCAATGCTTGAGTTTCCCCTTGAAGTATGAAATTAAGTTATTTGCCGAAGCAGCCCTTGGCATTCATTCCTTGTCGGTGAACAACGGCACTCATTCCTGTCACTTCTTAAGATATTTATGTCCACATCGCATCACTGTATTGTTTCATCAATTATACTTTGAATTGCTACCTTTTCATTTTGCCGAAGAGGCAAACGTTAACCCTGTGGCGTCTGAACCTATGCACGACGACCAACCTTTACCGTCCAGTCATATCTTCATTTATTGTTCCCTTCCTACTTCTATCATTACTTGTCATGTCTCCTGTGCACATCTGTAATCTGAATGAATCATTGTGGCTGCTTCTGGCAGACTTACCCCAAAGCTTTTCACAAATTCAGCTCCTGTGATGTGCATTTTTTCTTTTCTTTTTGTTTGTTGTGCATGACCTTGTTCCGTTTTTATAATGTTACATGCTGTTGTTAGCTGAGCGATAGCGAAGCCCTGGACCAACCGTGTCAGAAGTGTTTTGTCTGTCTGTGTGTCCGCGCGATTTCTCGAGAGCGGTTAGTCGTAGAAGGCTGAAGTTTGGACCATATCTTCCTATCAGCATATCGGAGTGACATTTACAGACAGGTGGACTTACCTCTTTTTGTAATCTTGACATTTTGACACAAGTTGACTTGTCTCCTACGCAGTCTGGTATTTTTGAGTCAGTTCAGATGACCCTCTTTTCCAAAACATACACAAAGACTTAACTTGAGATATCTTCTTTTGTCAGTGTTAACCGTTCCAGGGGGTGGCGACGCCCGGGACGGCCGGTGAAGCGATGCTCTCGGCCGCCGGTCCGCCGCGAGCCGCGGTGGCTGCTGTTACCGACCATCACAAAACATGTCATAAAACCACTAAAACTACACCAAAACAGAACCAGAGGGGCATTTTTAAACTCGGAATGAAATTTTCTTTCAGAATATGTAGCTGCCATAGACGTTCCACGTAAATTTGCACGTTTAAAACGCGTCAGAATGCAGAAAAGTGATGCTTCGGTATGTACGTCCACGTAGTAATATCACATTTTCGACCATTTCTGTTCATTTAACATCCAAACATGATGCGAGCCGTTTGTTCCCCATCCTTTAGGCTGTGCATTGAAACTAGTAGCGTCTTTTTAGAATGTCCCTACGCGAAATGGCAGCGAAATATGTGGGACGCAAAACTAACCTCCAAATGCGTACGTGTACTTTTATATTTATTTGTGATTCCCCTGTGAGTTTTCTCGACAAACCAAGTATCCTACTGCACCCTAAAATTCGTGCTCTATCGTCTGGAACCCTCCATTTTTCAAATAAAGTTCTCGTTGCTGAGATTTCGAAAAAGGGCGATGACTCAACAAAGCGACACTAATTCGGACATAAAACTGTGAATCTTAATGTGAGAGAACGACTTACCTTTTCGTAAAATCCTTTCAGTAATCCATAGACCACATCTTTTTGCAGGTCCATTGTAACTTTCATAACATTTCGTACTGTTATACACGTACAATTAATTATTTTCGAAACATCAACACGCCGCAACAACAAACAGTTTCCTGCGCTGTATGAGAAATCGCGGCGACTTCGCGGCCACTTCTGCTACGCAGCGTCAGCGAATTTTAGGGTGCAGTAGGATACTTGGTTTGTCGAGAAAACTCACAGGGGAATCACAAATAAATATAAAAGTACACGTACGCATTTGGAGGTTAGTTTTGCGTCCCACATATTTCGCTGCCATTTCGCGTAGGGACATTCTAAAAAGACGCTACTAGTTTCAATGCACAGCCTAAAGGATGGGGAACAAACGGCTCGCATCATGTTTGGATGTTAAATGAACAGAAATGGTCGAAAATGTGATATTACTACGTGGACGTACATACCGAAGCATCACTTTTCTGCATTCTGACGCGTTTTAAACGTGCAAATTTACGTGGAACGTCTATGGCAGCTACATATTCTGAAAGAAAATTTCATTCCGAGTTTAAAAATGCCCCTCTGGTTCTGTTTTGGTGTAGTTTTAGTGGTTTTATGACATGTTTTGTGATGGTCGGTAACAGCAGCCACCGCGGCTCGCGGCGGACCGGCGGCCGAGAGCATCGCTTCACCGGCCGTCCCGGGCGTCGCCACCCCCTGACCGTTCTTTGTTGACCGTGATTGAGTTGTCTCTATTTTCCGCTAAATAAGGACGGTAAAAGGGACTAAGTCGAGGTGTTTCTTTATCCTATATGGATTTTCTCTTAAGCTGTGTAGAACTGGATCAATTTAGTTTGATGTGAGGATGCAGAGCATGCCAGTGCACCATAATAAAATTAAAACTCAGTTTGGTGATAGGTCAAGGTACCCCCTTCTTCCGCTTCATGGATCAAATGTGCACGCTCAAAAAGAGGACCGTCACCGATCCAGGTGAAACGCACATGGACGTTTACCTAATTTAGCCCTAGTTAGGAACCCCACTCAGTTTCGGTACGCAGTCCCCTGTTCGCCAGAAAGGGCAGGGTACCTCCGCACGGCCGCAAAGTTGTGGCTTTTTCTCGAAACCGGCAAAAGATCGGCCAAAACTGAGTTTGGATATGATAAGAGGATAATATTTTGATCTGGAAAATATTTCCTTTGAGCAATTCTAAAATTAAAAGCGTTTTTTAAATCCCATTTATTCCCCAACTAACGGAGGCGTGCTATAGGTCAATAAATACCCCAACGACTTTTAAAAGTATTGTATACAAAAGCTTTTATTGCGCGCCAGGCTTCTGCGATGCATAGTTCTTCGTCTGCAGCACCCTGCGCTCCGGGCTCAGCCCAGAATTGTTTAGGTCGCGGAGAGATCCGTCCGCTAAAAACTCAATCGAAGTCAAATGCTCCTCTAAACGACGCTAAGACTAAACCGAACAAGGGTAAGTCCATCCGCCGGCATTGTAAGGCGACCATTCGTTTTGTCTGACTTGCTGATCATCATTGAATGTTTGTTTTGCGAATGCGTTGTTCACGTCTGTTCACAGGTAAAGATGTCCATTGGATGAAAGCCATAAAGTTCTGTGTGCTGCTAATGTCCCTTTTCATGTGACAGTTTACAGACATTTTGCGGGTGGGTAAGAAAATAACACTTTTGAAACGTTATTTCTTGAGTAACCCAGCACAGTAGGCGACTCTTTCTAGAGTTCTCTTAGCTAAACCAATTCAGGATGGTTTTCGGTTGCAAGCAGTACTCTCTCAACACTAGTGTCTTAGTGCCGTTACGCGTAAAGCTCCGAACCCACATGATCAGAACTCATGTTTAGACGAAATACCATAGTCAAAAATGTTGATAAGCAAAGTTGCAAAAACGTGATATTTTTACCTGCACCGACCCTTTGCTTTTCACCAAACAGTGTGTCGCAATCCTTTTCACCCTTAAGAAAAAGAGAAGATAAAAGAAAAAGTAAAGTAAAGAAGTAAAGAAAAAGTAAAAAGGAAAAGGTAAAAGAGAGAATGGGGTATGATGGTTACCTCAAAAGCTTAGCTGATATTCCAGTGGAAAAAAATTCCAGCGCCTGCAGCACTGAGTGGCCCTCGTTAACCGAAAAACGAGTTTTCATATTTATTCTATAAAAATACGAAACGATTTGGTATTAGAACCTGCGACCCGCTGGATGCCGACTCGGCCCCTCAAACCGCGCGTCCAAAGCGGCCTCGCGCGAAGGATCATCACAAACCCTAGCGGACCGAGGCCGCAGGGACCCGGCCACAGCACACAGCACGGCTAGCAAAGTTTACGTCTTGGCAATAAAGGGTAAAACAGCCATTTGAAAAATGTTCAGATTTCGTTTAATTGGGGCCGGATGTGTGTAATTTTGTGTTTTCAAATTAACCAATGTGGTAAATAATATTTAATAATAAGATTGGTTGTATTGTAGTACTGGTCTTCCCCTTCTTCCCTCACTTTTTCGACGCCTCTCTTCGCGCCCCAGTTCTGTGGCGCCATCTCTCGGCACGGAACTGAAATGCGGCCACGCGAGTGCGGCTACAATGACACCCCCCCCCCCCCCCCCCCCCCGCCAGTGGGAGAAAAAAATAGAATAGTCGATGCGAAGGGGTCCTCGCTCCGTTCGGGCCCAAAAAGTTTTGCAAGCGGCATATTGCGGTGGGAATACCAGCGTGCACGCGCCACAGCCCGCTCCTCACTTTTTTTGGGTCCGAGCGCAGCGACGACCCCTTTGCATCGACTATTCCACTTTTTAGCCCGTCCCGACACGTTTCGGTAGAAACGTACAGGAGCCGGGCTTATAGTCTGATGCCGACTGTTCGTTCGGACGTCTGTTCGCTGACTTATCGTTTACACAGAAACTTCAAATTTGGAGGATAGACTCCTTTTATGGCGTATATAAACGTACGGTGGCAACAATTTCCAAATTTTATCGCGTTTCTGTTTTCTGAGAATTGTTTGATTTGTTAGGTTAGAGTTGGCCGCTGCATGTGGTGCGCCTGCAAGGCGCACTCCGCCACGTGTCGGGGCGGGCTGAGGTTAGCGATTTCAATCGTTACAAAAATATGTACCAGAGGACACATCTCTAGTGACTTGAGGCGGGGGCCGGAGGCCCCCGCGAACGCCGCCGGCAGGCCAAGCTGGCCAAGTCCCCCTGTCGAACCGAGGTGCCGGTGGAGCGGAGTGGAACCGGCACCGAGGTTCGACGGAGGGACGGGCCAGCTTGTTATTCTCCCACTAGAGGTGTCATTGTAGCCGCGAGCGGGGACGAGTTTCAGTTCTCCGCCAACAGATGGCGCCACAAAACTGGGGCAGAAAGAGAGAAGGCGCCACAAAAATGAGGCAAGAAGGGGAAGATTGGTACTCCAATACAGCCAACTTCAAAATTAAAAATTCTTTATCGCCTTAGTTTATTTAAAAATACAAGATTAGGTATGTTGTTTGCACGCACGTTTTGCATAAAATCGAGCCATATTTCACGGTATGTTTTACGGTAATTGAACTAAATATACATATTTTTCAAATGGCTGTTTTACCCTTTATTGCCAAGACGTATTGTTGTCAACTTGGCTAGCCATGCTGCGCTCTGGCGTGCTCCCCGCGGCCGCGGTCTGCCAAGGCTTGTAATAGTCGTTCGCGCGAGGCCTGTTAACAATACCGCCGTGGACGCGCGGGCTGAGAGGCCGAGTCGGCATACAGCGCGTCGTAGGTTCGAGTACCAAGTCGTTTCATATTACTATTTTTAGAATGAATTCGTTTTTTAGTTAACGAGGGCCACTCAGTGCTGTAGGCGCTGGAATTTTTCTGTTCCAACCTTGCAGTTCAACGCCCGAGGTTATGTTACGTTAATTTCGTTTTGGGTTGTTTTGGTTCACCTGCCTTGAGGTCGGACAATTGGAGGTCGGACGAACGTTATATGTTCTCTGACGGATACCCGCGCTATGCCCACCTTGGTCCAGTTGACGGGCACGAAGAGACAGTAAGACACGACACCGAGAAGAGCAGCAGCGGCCCCGAGCCACCAGGCTGCAGTCAGCGCGCAGTCCATGCCGGCAGCTGGGAGTCCCTGGCGAAAATCGAGAGCGGTGCAAACGCCCTGGTAACCGCCCTCTGAAGGCGTATTGCCTACGCTCTCCGAGAGTTTGAAACGCCTTTAAAACGCCCTCGGAAGGCGTGTTTGTCACGCTTTGGGCGTTTACGCTAAACGCCTTCCGAGAGCGTAAAGGGCGTTTGAGGGCGGTTTTCATCCGCTCTGGGACAGCGCTGCGAGGGCGTTTGCTATACGCCTTCCCGAGCCCCAGCGAAGGCGGAATGCAAACGCCCTGGGAAGGCGGAGCGGTACGCTCTCGGAGGGCGTGTGGGGCGGGCTGCGGGCTCTCTGCGTGCCGCGCGAAGGCGTTTTGTAAACGCCTTTAACCGCTCTGGGACAGCGTTGCGAGGGTGTTTGCTATACGCTTTCCTGAGCCCCAGCGAAGGCGGAGTGTGAACGCCTTGTGAAGGCGGAGTGAAACGCTCTCGGAGGGCGTGTGGGGCGGGCTGTATTCGCTCTGGGAAGGCGGAGTGTACACGCCCTGGGAAGGCGGACTGGTACGCTCTCGGAGGGCGTGTGAGGCGGGCTGCACCCGCTATGGAAAGGCGGAGAAAACGCCTTTGGAAAGGTGTGTTTGGGCGTATTAAATACGCTCTGTGCCGAGAAGGCGTTTACGAAACGCTGTACTTCGGTCGGAAGGTGTTTTGAAAACACTCTCAGTAGGCGTTGTGCAAACACTTCAGACAGTTCAAAAAGGCGTTTCCGAAACACTGCATACTGCGAGCGAAAAGTTTCGTACAAAAGTAGTAAAATAATGAAATAAAAAATACAGCAAGCTTATGAGACAAACATATATTCTAATATTAGGTTACATATCATCAAATGGGATGATGCGCGGGGTCGGTATGGGTGTCGATGGCCGCATGGGCGTCAGCACCACGTCGCCTGCAGGGCCCCCGCCGACGCACACCGGAGTCGCCCCGGGGCCGAGCAGAGGCGACACTGCTGCCCAGTCCGTCGTGTCCGCGTCCGCCGCTGAGGGGCCCGACGCCGATGCCGTGGCCGGGGTGGACGGAGCAGCCGGGGCGCCCGGGGTGGTAGCTGGGGTGCCCGGGGCGGCCGCACTCGCCACTTCGCCGCGGCGCCGGTAGTGGCGCGGCGTGCCGGTGGCCGCCTTGGCGGCGCGCTCCGCGGCCCTGAAGCGGGCCTCCGCGATCAGCGGCGTCACGTCCTCGCCCTCGGACCCCCGCCGCTTGATGTCCCCGAGAAGCCCCCGGGCGCCCATCCGGTCCATGGCCACATCGCCGACGATGGACCCCAGCCGCCGCGTGTGGGACTCCACCTCCAAGTCGGTAAACTTCCCCAGTGATGCCAGCCACTTCCGAAATTCACCTGGCAAAGATATACAATAGGAGATTAATATGAGAATATTTGTGATTTTATGAACCACTTATCATGCCCATGTAATTTCTTAAACACGTACTTCTTGCCACGTCCATGACGAGCCCCGGGATCGCCCTGATGCCTTCCTTTGACTTCCCTGTACGCCGTACCCGTAGGTACGGTACTTCTTCTTCTTCGAAGCAGCCGTCCAGGAAGCAGGTGACCCACTCCGAAAATTGGGTCACCCGCTTCATACTCTCCAGGCTGCCTCGCCGGATCATCACCCCCGAGCCCGAGGTCCACTGCACCTGTGAGGAATTAAAAAAAAAATGTGTAAAAATCTTATGGTATACGAGCTTCAATTAACATGGAGGTCACAATAATGTGTACTTTAATACAACAAAACTTACTTTGTCCTGGGGGACATCACTATTTCCCGCTAAGCAGCTTGAGCCAATACTTCTGCTGGCCGAGCATGTCGTCGATTTTTCTAAAACAAGCAAAACAGAAATCAGAGAAGCATCGAAAGGAACTGAACCGAGACGAAGAAAACCAAAACCAGACTGATAACGGTTCGAGTTGAGTTTCACAAGGCTGCACGGGTGTGACAGGGGGGTGACAGCGTCTCCCAAGAACACACAAAAAGCAAAAACAAGCAGAGGCATGTCAAAAATGATTATGCAAGCTAAATTTTGCAAGGCTGTTCAACTTGGTTGCTGAACACCATCTCCCAAACACCCAGGAAGTACAGAGAAAAAAAGCAAAGCTATGAATAATTGTAATTTGCACTCTCAGTAATTTGCATAGCCAACGTGGGTTCTCACCTTTGCTGATGCTGAAAGAGTACCGCCCCATATTATTGATCTCAGTTTTACGTCCCACCTTAGAAGGGACATAATTACCCTACGAGGCATTATTTAGAACAAGGACAATTGTCCTGTGATATTATGGATTGTTGCCATACCATATCTGCCTCACTTCTATAATTGTTGTGAGCTGGAAGTCGTTCAACTTCACATAAAAATAACAAACACTGCAGTATTAAGAAAATTCTCAATCAACATGTTCTGTTTACGTCTCATGAACCCCACTTCATAACGTCACATGCTCTTGCACTATTCCACCACGTAACCGTACTAGATGCAAAGTATTATTCGGATCAATGTAATGTCGTGAGTGCCAAGTTCTTGTTGATGCATTCCCGAATATTCGGGTTGATGCATTCTTGTTGATGCACTATTTCATACTTTGAGGGACACTAGATGCTCAACCTTCATTGTTTGCAAACTAGGACCCACATGAACATTCACGTCTTGCAATCAACAAATTTGCAGTGCTTTCACACCGTAAGTAAGCTTATATATTGCAAACTGTCAAACTCCAACCTTATACAAAAACATGTAAAAAGTTAAGTGACAAGCAGGCAGTGCATTTAAACATTGCAAAGCCCAACCAATAAATATAGAAATATAATATATTATGAAGAAATATATGCTATAGTTAAATATATATAATATATGTAAATGTAAAATAAATAATTTCCTAGAATATTGTAACCTCAACTCAATGCAAAAACATAAGTAGAAGTGCAAAGCAGACATAACAATATTGAAGGTCTTTGACCTAATAATAAGCATCTTGAGACGAATACAATTAGAGGGAAAGGGGGTTTCAATGTTAACATTGAGAGCAGAATGGTGTTAAATCAACCGGCGCTTTGCGCCCTTTTCACCACTACATCACACTTCTCGCAAAAGACGAGGACTAGGTAACTAAGTATTTAACAGGTGAAAGGTGCTAAACCAGAACCATAGAATTTGGCTTGTTAAGAAATTGTTATTGCATGACTAGAAGTTACAACATATATGATTAAAGCTATATCAGGAGAAAATACCAATAGTACGGCTTTTAAATTGTATCACAGACACACCCTGGAGAAATGCTATTGCACCGGTAGACGATTCAGCCAGTCCTGAACATATCCTCGAGGTTTAGTGGGAGACCTACCTAACGCACACTTGACTTCCTCCCTCACACTTAGTACATCCTGTTGAACCTTCTTTAGCTCCTCCCGCATTGCTGCCACATTTGAGATTATGGTCTCCATAGTGAGGTCTGGGCCCCTTGACACCTGCGCTTCTAACTCCTTAATTCTGGCTTTTAATTTATCAACTTCTGCTGTTGGTTCAGTATCGTCAATCAACTGTGTTGATGCTACAAATTGATCAAAATCATTTCTTTGTGCCATTTGTTTGTCAGTTTTAACACCAGTCTGAAACAAAAACAAGAAAAACACACATTAAGATACCACTTTTAAATTGAACTCACACTCCAGTCCACTTCAGCCCTACCCGTACCCTTCTTATCTTCTCCCGATGCACTTCAATTGTCTGGGGATCAGACGCAGACTCTTCCTCATGCGTAAGTGGCTCATCAGGTTCATCTGGTACTTCAGGCCACCTAATCCTTTTCTTGTTGGACGCCAGCTCAATTTCAGACTCTAAAAGCAATAAAAAAACAAGAAAACGCTTGTGAGCACTATAAGAAAAATTTGTAATTTCAAGTCTGCTAATAAAATAGTTTTTTTTTAAATCTAAACGAAGCAGCGAGAAGACTACGACCAGACCCAAAAGTATATTCCCTCCAAACGGCTGCTATAGGACAACGTAACCTACAGAGAGCAGCATTACAACAAGAAGACCGTTTTGTTTACCTGCAAGCCTGCCAATCAGTGCGTAGAACGCGTGTGCTTCGGAGTCTGCAGAGTGATCGGAAGTTAATATTATATACCACTTTCCTCTTTCGAAGTCATCTAGGGCATCTGGCTTGAAACTTTTCCTCTTGGTCTTTCCAGTCTTCGACTCATACTCATACTGAATTTTGGCGACGGGGACGTTGGCGTATCTCTGAATGCCGTACTCGGATCTATATCGAACAGCAGCGTACCACAAGCTCGAATCCATGATATATAAAGCAATTTAGTACAATAAATGAAAGTCAGAGAGAAAAGACCGGCCGGTTAGCCTAGCGTCCTCAAGATGGCGGCTATGGAAGTGTGACGGCTCTTCGTCTTCTTCTTCCTCTACATTCCACTGCATCCAGGGCTACCAGCCCACAAGTGCGTACCTATAGTTGAAAGATAGGTAAGAATCCTCATGAGGCAAAATGTTAAAGTAAAATTAAGATTTGAAAATTATTCTACGGTTTACGTCGGATTTACACACATAAAAAGATCAAACTGTGTGTTTCCGAAAGAGAACCAAAGTTATACAGTGTTGGCATGTGTGGATGAGAAGTTTCGCGATACGCTCACTCATTGTTATTGTCGTTTCCACCAGTTGCGTTTACGGTTTTCTATCTTTGTGAAAAAATATAAAAAAAATGGGAAAAATTAAAAGAGTTTTTGAACCTTGGTTTCATACCGCAAACATTTTTAGACGACTCTTAGTTACTTGGAAGCGGTATTTGTGAACATGTTGAATTTTTCATGTGCCAGCGTGTTTTTGGTTCCGGCGTAGGTTAGGTGCCCTAGTGTCCTGGGTGTACCATGGGCCCGGCCGTATTGCTGCGCCCGTTTCTCTAGACTGCGTTTGCTACGTCCCCGAGCACTTTCATCATTTTGATCCATCTTCCTTTATTGCGCTTCTTTATTTTGAATATATCATGCGTTCTTGCTTCCAGCTATTCCTGTCCATCTTTCTGGACTACGTTCTGCTTTTTTAATTTTATTTTGTGTGCTTGCCCTTAGCCGTTCTGACCCACCATTCTGAACCACTTTTAATATTTGTTTCCCAGGTTTCCACTGTTCTGCATCAAATTTTCTTGGCCGAGCTTACTTGTTTTTCTGATTCCTAGGTTTGATACAGGTTGCTATGGGCCGTTACAAGCGTCACCTTTTATCCGGGAAACATGTTCCATCAGCGACTTTAAGACAGCGACGTTTGAGGGACAGACAAAGAAATTCAGAACTGATGGTGAGTTTCATTTTCAGAACAAAATTTCAAGATGATGTTAAGAGTTAAAAAAGCAGCCCCATTTCAACTGCGTATTTTTAAGAATAGTGACACTTAGCTTGGCTTAAGAGTTGTGTGTGACTAGTACAGCCTAAATACTGTGCAGTGCCTACATGTGAAATCAACTTTGTTATTTGCCCGTGTTAATCCAGGTTAGTGAGCATCACGAGACTACAAGTGAAGACATGGCATTGCAGAATGTGAATACATCATCACAGTCGATCCCGTGCACTGACTCGACAATTGCTGTAGATGCTGGTGAATCAGTGGTACGTTTCCATCGAACTCTTATTTGACATCGAATGCATCTTCCCTCCTGTGCTCCTACTGCAATTTGTATACGTTTACAGGAAAGTGGACGTAAAGAGTCAGACCCATCAGGAAATCACGTGGCATTGTGTGATAAGGAATCTGATTTACACTTGACTCAGCCAAGCAATGATATGACGTTCACGACCCTACCTGGTACATCACTTCATGAACAACTTGACGCTGATAGAGAGGTAAGGATACATGTCCCTAATCAGTAGCATCTGCTCCTGCCTTGTGCATACCAGTGCAGAAAGCGGCTCTAGTCTTACAATCAACTACTTTTTTACTGTGTTGCAGAAGAATGACTTCATTAGTGAGCAGGATGCTGCATTTCATGAAAGGATGCCAACCCTTTGCTCACATACTGAGTGCACGGCTGATGATGTCATGTTGATGTGTTTGTCTTTAGGTTTTCGGCATAATCTGTCTTGGGTAGCAATAGTAGATATTATGAAAATGATTAACTCCATTTATGGCAGCAAAAAAGTTAGTGCAACAAAGTATAAACTAATGCAGCGTTTGTTTGAAAGAGGTGATTTTAACGTAGATTACCACTATTACTGTGAAAAGTGCTGTGTTTATGTTTCTCAAGTAGACAGTTCTAAAGGTAATGTTGTTTGCAACTTTTGTAAAGC